>JAJAGP010004421.1:0-50311 GCA_025084515.1 Ancistrus triradiatus | reverse complement strand
GTCACGCTGGTACACCAAACTGGACCTCAGGAACACGTACAACCTGGTCCATGTCAGGGAGGGCGATGAATGGAAGGCTGCCTTCAGCACCAGCTTGGGTCACTACGAGTACCTGGTGATGCCCTTCGGCCTGGCGAAAGCGCCTTCGTTCTTCCAGGCGTTCATCAATGACATGCTTCGGGACATGCTTGGCCATTTCGTCACCGTCTACCTGGACGACATCCTGGTGCATTCACCGGATTTTGCCACCCACGTCTCCCACGTCCGCCAGGTACTCGAGAGGCTTCGACTCCACCATCTCCGTGTGAAGGCGGAAAAATGTGAGTTCCATACTCAGTCTGTGCGTTACCTTGGCTACGTGATCTCCCCCTCCGGGGTCGCCATGGACGACTCCAAGCTCTCCGCCGTCCTCACCTGGCCCATGCCGAACTCAATCAAACAGCTGCAGCGCTTCCTGGGTTTCGCAAATTTCTATCGCTGCTTCACCAGGGATTTCAGCCGCACGGTGGCGCCCCTCACCGTGCTTTTGCGAGGCAAACCCCGCTCCCTCCGCTGGTCCCCGGAGTCCGATCAGCTTCCTGCGTGCTCAAGTCTGCCTTCACCCGCGCTCCCGTCCTGGGACATCCCGACCCGGAACGCCCCTTCACCCTGGAGGTCGACGCTTCTTCCGTGGGAGTGGAAGCCGTCCTCTCTCAGCGTCTTGGCGATCTGCCCAAGCTGCGTCCCGTCACCTTTTTTTCTCATAAGCTCACGCAACTACGACGTGGGCGACCGTGAACTGCTGGCCATCAAGCTGGCCCTGGAGGAATGGAGGCACTGGCTCGAGGGCTTCAAACACCCCTTCACAGTTCTCACCGACTATAAGAACTTGGAGTACCTCCGCTCGGCCAAACGCCTCAACGCTCGCCAGGCCCGTTGGTCTCTCTTCTTTTCTCGGTTCTCGTTCTCCATCACCTATCGCCCTGGGACGAAGAACACCAAGGCGGACGCACTGTCCCGCAGCCTCGACCTCGAGCCAGCCGCCCCGGAGACACCCACGCCCATCCTCCCGGCTTCATGCACCATTGGCGCGATTCATTGGGACTTCGAGCGCGAGCTGGACAACAGGCTCTCCCAAACGCGCGTTCCGCCTAACTGCCCGCCGGACAAGAGGTTCGTGCCCTCCAATTTCCGCAACCGCCTCCTCGCCTGGGCTCACCTCTCCCTGTCTTCTGGCCATCCCGGGGAGACCCGCACCCATCAGCTCCTGGCGGCGCGTTACTGGTGGGAGAACATGCGCAAAGACGTGCACCGCTTCGTGTCATCCTGCACTGTTTGCGTGCAGGCCAAGACTCCTCGCACTCTTCCCTCGGGTCTGCTCCATCCATTGCCCATACCGCAACGACCCTGGTCACACATCGCACTCGATTTCGTTACGGATCTCCCTTCCTCCCGCGGATTCACAGCCATCCTCTCCATTGTCGACCGCTTCTCCTGTGCCGTCCGCTTCGTTCCTCTGCCCAAGATCACCTCCGCGCTTCAGACAGCTGAATGCCTGTTCGAACACGTCTTCCGCTACTTCGGCATCCCGGAGGACATACTCTCAGACCGGGGACCCCAGTTCACCTCAGCAGTGTGGCGCGCGTTCCTGGGCAAGCTGGGCTCCTCCGTCAGCCTTTCCTCGAGTTACCACCCCCAAACCAACGGTCAGTGCGAGCGCTCTAACCAGGAACTGAAAAAATTCCTCCGGTGCTACTGCCTCCACAACCCTCACGACTGGTCACAGTTCCTTCCCTGGGCCGAAATAGCCCAGAACTGCCTCCGGCACTCCTCCACCGGTCTCACGCCGTTCCAGTGCATCCTGGGCTTCCAACCCCCCTTCGTGCCCTGGGATTCCACGCCCTCGGACGCCCCGGCCGTCGACGACTGGTTTCGCCGCAGCGAAGACGTCTGGTGCCAGGTCCATCTCAGGATCGACAAGGCCATCCGCCGCTACAAGAGGCACGCTGACCGGCACCATCGCTCCGCTCCCGCCTACCAACCAGGGGACCGTGTCTGGCTGTCGACCCGGGGACTGCGCAACCTACAAGGAAGTACCCCTTTTTCTCCTCGCTTTTTGGGTCCTTACAAGATAACCCACCGTATTAATGAAGTCACCTACCAATTGCAATTACCTGCTCATTTACGCGTCTCTCCGTCATTCCATGTGTGGCTCCTGAAACCCTGGGTCCCCGGCCCACTGGCCGAGTCCTCTCCATCTGACCAGCCTCCGCCCACCGTCCCGCTGGAGGCTCCCACCTACACGGTCCATCGCTTCTTGGACTTCCGCCAGCGCGGCGCGCGCCTCCAGTACCTGGTTGCGTGGGAAGGCTACGGCCCCGAGGAGAACAGCTGGGTGGATGCGGAGGATGTCCTGGACCCTCTCCTCATCCGGGAGTTCCACGCTGCCTGACCCGACCGACCGGCCCCCTGGCCGCGCGGCCACCCGCGCAAGTCCTCCTCACTCCTCCGGGCCTCCGGCTCCCGCCGCGCCCCCACCTGCACAAGTCCTTCGAGGGGGGGTACTGTCACGCCCACAACCAGCGCTGCTCCAACGACCTGCCTTGCTCGTCCTCTCCCTCCTATTAACCGCCTGCACCTGTTCCCGTTTTTGCCTCTCTCTCTCCCTCTATTTATACCCCTTTCAGTTCCCTTTTTCGTTGCTAGACCACAAGGTTTCTTACCTCGTATGATAGCTCCTACATTGCCTCCGGTTGTGTAGTACATTAAAAGCCTATTCTGTTCACTCCACAAACTCACGTTTGTCTCCTGCCTCCCGTTCGGCATTACACACTGTGTGTTTGTGTATGTAGAGAAAAGTTATGATGGGGTGCCAAGGATGAGTTGTGGTATTGTACAGTGGGGCAAAAAAGTATTTAGTCAGCTACTGATGTGCAAGTTCTCCTACTTAGAAAGATGAGAGAGTTCTGTAATTTTCATCATAGGTACACTTAATCTATGAGAGACAAAATAAGAAAAAAAATCTAGGAACTTCTTCTTTAAGAAGCTCTTCTGTCCTCCACTCGTTACCTGTATTAATGGCACCTGTCCACATCCTCAAACAGTCAGACTCCAAACTCAACCATGGCTAAGACCAAAGAGCTGTCGAAGGACACCAGGAAGAAAATTGTAGACCTGCACCAGGCTGGGAAGAGTGAATCTACAATAGCCAAGCATTTTGGTGTGAATAAATTAACTGTTGGAGCAATTGTAAGAAAATGGAAGACATACAAGACCACTGATAATCTCCCTCGATCTGGGGCTCCACGCAAGATCTCATCCCGTGGGGTCAGGTCAAAATGATCATGAGAACGGTGAGCAAAAATCCCAGAACTACACAGAGGGACCTGATAAATGACCTGCAGAGAGCTGGCACCAAAGTAACAAAGGCTACCATCAGTAACACATTATGCTGAGAGGGACTCAGATCCTGCAGTGCCAGGTGTGTCCCCCTGCTTAAGCCAGTACATGTCTAGACCCATCTGAAGTTTGCCAGAGAGCATATGGATGATCCAGAAGAGGATTGGGAGAATATCATGGGGTCAGATGAAACCAAAATAGAAATTTTTGGTAAAAACTCAACTCGTTGTGTTTGGAGGAAGAAGAATGCTGAGTTGCACCATACCTACTGGAAACCAGGAAAAAAGAAACAAAAAGAAACAACAACCTTGATCAGTCTAGTTCTGAATAGTGAATTCCAAGTAGTTTTCTCTAACTTTGAATGAATGAGCTCTCAAACCAGGCGGCAAATTCAAAAGGTTTATAAACAAGTTTATTAACTACAAACAAGGCAATACCAACAGATTATCTAATGTAATAACAAGTGTATCACAGAGTTAAAATCATAAAATGACGATGAACATGTATATATCACAGTATGGAGAACAGGGAACAATGGCAAGCGTACACATTACAGTAATAAAATCGGAAACCGAGATGACTCTATGTAACTTATCGGTCGCGCAATAATTACTAACGTTGCGATGTTACTGGTAACCTTAATGACGTTGAATGTGGATAGTGTGGTAAAAATTACTTAGGCGTGAATAAGTCTATGTTGAAGCGTGGTTTTAGCTTAAAAACGCACAGTACGATAAATCAGGGACCCAGAACAGCCACAACAGTGGTACTTGCCGATTGCTTTGTGGAGGCTCACGCGAAGGAGATGGAACGGAACCGGGCCTCTGCCTGTCGTCCGACGTCACACATGGAACTGAAGCGGTAAAAATCTTCAGATTCTGATGCTACTGTTTGGAGGACTGTAAGATCTTGGCTATAGGCCTCCGGTCAGTGTCTTCGGTCCGTGGGACCACAGATAGGTTGAGGGCCTCGCTCCGGTTTGGCTTTTTCCCAGCTGTTGGTGATCAGGTTCCTTGACCTCGACTTGCGGGCGTACGACTCGGATTCTATCTTGGCCACAAATAAAGGTGGAGTCGAGCAAGTTCTAGCACCACAAGCTTCAACAAAACTTGAAAAACTTGTATGGTACAAAAAATGGTCGATCTTAGAGTCTGGTTGGTCTTTTAACTATCTTCTAGTTCAGCGATACCGAACTACTTAAGACTGCTGTATACAGGAAACTTTAAAGTAAAACGCAAAAACTTGAGTAAAATGAATAATAAAAAACGTTACAAAAAGGAAAAACTATAAAAGACAAAGAAAGACTTAAAGAACATAAAGACACAAGACTTGAAGCTAGCTTACTACGTGGTCGTCCCGCATTGCCTTTTGAATGTTTCAGCTCGGGGGGCGGCTGGAGGCGGGACATAAGGAGTTGCCCTTACTTAGCCAATGAGAAGCTGACTCCTCAGTAAAGCTCTCCTATCGCGGTTGCCTTATTTCACCATAAGCCACAGACGTCTAACTTGGATTAAATAATATTCCTACGTATCTAAAAGAGATTGAAAAGTATCACACAATAACCAAAAATTTTCAAAGTTACAAGTTTAGATGCAGACTTCGTTGTAAGGTTCAGATGATCAAAAGCACCTTGAATTGATAACTTAGAACATCGTTAAAGCATTCTAACTACAGCGCGGGCATTTACTATACTTTTAACTAAACAATACTATGATTAATACAAGCTGTAGGAAACGGTACATTGTAAATAACTTCATGTTTGTTGCACAAATTATTAAAAACCCGATCGATCAAAACACATAGGCAAAAGCTGTTATTTCTATATATCATACTAAACCAGATAACTAAATATCAAAACAAAAAAAGAATAATATATGCTAAAAAAACCTCAATCAAGTAGAATATTGGGAAGATACATAAATCAAGTAACATACATATGTATAAATCTTGTAATGGTGTTGTGGATATAAAAGAGTATCCTTGATCCACTCTTGTATGAATCATTTAAAGGTATATAGTGTGTTGGACTTCTCAGGATCCAAATATTATTTGTTATGTAATTAAAAAGGTTTTCGATGCTTGATAAAACTGTTCCCACAGAAAGAGAGTGAATACAATTAAAGTTTGTCCTTTAGGACAAAAAGCTGAGTTTATTGGTTTTTTTTAAGAGGGAAAGCCGATAGCTCTCTCTGACCGTTTCTTGATGTCGTAAATCTCCCAAGGGGTTGCCTTTCTGGCGCCAGGGCTTGGGTGATAAGGTTTTGCCAAGCAAGAGGGGGTGTTGTGATGACAGAGTTTTAACTATGATGGAAAGAAAAGTCGTATTAATTTTGCAAAAAGCCAGAAGACAATTAAGAAAGCTTGGTGGCCTTGAAAAAAGTTGAACTAAGGTTAGCAAATGGACTTAGTTTCATGTGATTGGAGATGTCGAAGGTTATATGTTTGGTTTGAAAACAGACGTCCAATTCCGTTGGGTCAAGTCAAAGGTGGGGGGGGTTAAGATCTTTGTCCAGATGTAGGGTCTTCGTGAATTCCAAAGATGTTGGTAAAGTTTACGACTCTTGGGGGAAAGGAAGGTAAAGCAGAAAGGAGATCCAGCGATCACGCTACAATGTCTAGACCCATCTGAAGTTTGCCAGAGAGCATATGGATGATCCAGAAGAGGATTGGGAGAATATCATGGGGGTCAGGATGAAACCAAACCAAAATAGAAATTTTTGGTAAAAAACTCAAACTCGTTGTGTTTGGAGGAAGAAAGAAATGCTGAGTTGCACCATTACCTACTGTGAAGCTATGGGGGTGGAAGGGAAAAACATCATGCTTTGGGGCTGTTTTTCTGCAAAGGGGACAGGACGAGGAATGATCCATGTTAAGAGAAGGGAATGAACGGGGCCATGTATCGGGAGAGTTTTTAAAGCCAAAACCCCTTCCATCAGTGAGAGAGCATTGAAGATGGAACGGGGACTGGGTCTTCCAAGCATGACAATGAATCTCAAACCCCACACCGCTTCGGGCAACGAAAGGAAGTGGCTCCGTTAAAAAAGCATTTGAAGGTCCTGAAGTGGCGTAGCCAGTCTCCAGACCCAAAACCCTATAGAAAAAAAATTGTGTGGGAGGGAGTTGAAAAAAAGTTCGTGTTGCCCAGCGGACAGCCCCAAAACATCACTGTTCTAGAGGAGATCTGCATGGAGGAAATGGGCCCAAAATACCAGCTTACAGTGTGTGCCAAACCTGGTGTGAATGAAAATGCATTGAAAACTTGAAGGAAACATTTGACTTGTCATTGCCAAACAAAAGGGTTATGTTAACAAAAGTATTGAGTTGAACTTGTTGTATTGACCAAATACTTATTCCACCATAATTTACCAAATTAAAATTTGGATTTAAATAATCCTACAATGCAATTTCGTGGGATTTCTTTTTCTCATTTTGTTCTCATAGTGAAGTGTTAACCTATTGGATGAACCACATACAACACAACACACAACACAAAACACACAACAAAACAACCCCCAACCCCACCCCCCCCCCCCCCCCCCTCCCCCCCCCCCCAAACATAACACAAACAAACAACAAAAAAAAAATACAGACCTGCTCTTAATCTTCGAAAGGGTAGGAGAGAAAACTTGAACAATCAGTGGCTGATTAAAACTTTTGACAGCAGTGAGGTGTGCAGTAAAGAATGGATGGACGGGTTTCAAGATGGAGGTGGGATTGCATCAAGGATCGTTTCTGAGCCATTTTTTGCTTGCAGTGGTGATGGACAGAATGACAGATGAGATCAGACAGGAGTCTCCATGGACTACAATGTTTGCAGATGACATTGTGACCCATAGTGAGAGTTGGGAGCAGGTTGAAGCATGCCTGGAAAAGTGAAGGTATGCACTGGAAAATATGGGAATGAAAGTCTGTACATGTGCAAGACGGAGTACATGTGCATGAATGAGAGGGAAGGCGGTGGAATGGTGTGGTTTCAAGGAGTAGAGGTGGATGAGTTTAAATACATGGTGTCAAGTGCTGAAAGTAATGGTGCTGTAGACAGGTGGAGAGAGAAGTAAAGCAGGGTAGCATTGTGCGGTGAAGACTGGTAATAGAGTTTTGCGATAAAAGGGAATCTGCAAGAGTGAAAGGAAAGGTTTACAAGGTGGCAATGACACCAGCTATGTTGTATGGCTTGGAGCTTTTGATGCTGGCAAAAAGACAGCAAGTGGAGCTGCACAGGACAGAGTTGAAGATGTTGCAATTATCACTGGGAGTGAAGAGGATAAACAGGATTAGGAATGAGTATATTAGTGAGACAGCGCAGGTAGGATGGTTTGGTTATGTGCAGAGGAGTGATGCAGGATATACCAGGAAAATGATGCAGAAGATGGAGCTGTCTGGCAGAAGAAAAGGAGGAAGGCCAAGAGGTTTATGGATTTGGTGAGGGAGGACATGCATGTGGCTGGTGTGACAGATGAAGATGCAGAGGATAGTGTGAGAAGGAGACGGATGATCTGCTGTGTTGACCCGTAACAGGAGGAGCTGAAAGTAGAAGAAGAAGAATGGTCTGATTCAAACACCACAGGTGTTACAATTTTGAACAAATAGCCTTGAAGTTAGTATAACCATTTTTGCATAATGATTTTGTGTATTTATATGCATTGTCTGAACAGAGTCATGAAGCCTCATGTCAGTATGATGACAGAAGCCACTGGTACAAAAATCCTAAATGGGCTTTCAGAGGGCTAAATATGTTAACAGTTAATATTAGAGGTTTTATGTTGGTATGCTGGTATCTATACTTATTAAACACTGAACCGTGATAGAAAGCTTTAACTGTGGTTACCTATGGAACAATACTTACTATATTTTTAAACAATGATACTCCCTTGGGATAACTATGGTACTTTATTTTATTTGGGATCTCAATCCAACTTGATATGGATATTAAAGCTGATTATCGGCTGATTCTGATATGGTAAATGTAATGAAGTACTACATTTTAAATGCTAAAGTGTAGCCAGTTAAATTAATTTAAGCCATTGTAGTGCAGTCAGTAAAAGCTTTAATATCTAAAGTCATGCTATACATCACAGAAGAAAAGTATCGATCAGTACACTGCCAGTATACTAAAGTATGCATGACAGCTATGAGATGATCGAACCTGTTTTATATCCTCACTTTTCCAGACCAGGAACACCTAACCCTATATATTCATAATTATATCAAATATTTCACCACAATGCTGCAACAGCTGAGAAATGTTAATAAACATGACTATTTGACATGACATTATCATGCTTTTACTGTGTTACCATGTAAATAATAACTGCTATACAGTTTACAAACCATTTTGCAGTAAAACTGTAGTCAGCACGGCATAACTGCTTTGCGTTCCATGTCTGTTAAACAACAACAACAAAAAGTAAACTTTAGTTTTAAACTAATGAATCAGCCAATTGCTATCAGGTGTGTTATGTTCTAAATCAAAGTCTTTTGATGTCATTTGGCTAGTCATCAGTTCTTTGGTGTCTTTTAAGGGCTGGCTGCGAACAACTGACCAGTTGGCGGTGAGGTCTGTAGTGGGAGCTCAACTGAATAGGCATGATTTGGAAAGGACACTGAGTGGCATGGAGTGGTGGGTGCAGGATCCAAATGCGTCATCCACTCTCGTCTGTGTGAAAGGGATCATTTCCGTCCCCTCCACTTTGCTCCCTCCAGCTGTGCCTTTCTCTTGCTCTTTCTTTCTTTTTCTCAATCTCTCCATATTTCATCTATTGCTATTAATCCCTGTTTTCCATCCCTTCCTGTCTTTCCCTGATGCTCTCCCTCTATCTCTCTCTCTCTCACTCGCTCACACTTTTTTCCTTCTCTTGATCCTCCCAGTCCTTCTATTGCTCTCTTTCTCAGAAGCAATTACAGGGTGATATGGGATGAGGGAAAGCACCCGTTCGGAGGCAAATTACAGCCCAGGCCAGTCAGGCAGGCATGTCATCCCCTCTCCCCCACATCCTTTCTCCATGCAACACACACACACACACACACACACACACACACACACACACAAATGCAAGACAAACATAGTCAGACTCTAAGGCTGGCCAAACATAATTAAAGCAGTACAACTCCATATTTAATCAAGTACTTGAATACACTAGCCAATAATAAGTATCAAAAACAAAAACAGCAATCTTTAATAGCGTGTGAATAAATATACATCTCTGTGATTATACAAGCACTTCAAAATCTAACAAAGACAGTGAATTTATGGTTACTGTCATAGCAAATATGGTCTTGTCATTATAGTTACACATAATAACAAATGTAACGTGACACCACAATGGTTTTACAGCCATTTGTCTGGGGACAGATGCGGTCACTCCCTTAGGTTTCTAGTTTCTGTGGTTAGCTACATTATTTCTCCATTGGATGGCCTGTAAGGGTTTGCTCAAATAGCTGGATGCAGTCAGTTGTGCCTCAGCTTTCTCATCCTCATCGATAAGATGCTGCATATAGCATGAAGTACCCAGTAAAATATGTCCAGTTGCCTGCATGCTGAACAGAGTCCATCTTAGAATTTCCCTGCAACAGTGAGACAAGGAAAGACACACATGGTTAATAAGTGAGTAGCCTTGTCTGTCTGTCTGCCTGGTTGTCAGTCTTTTCACTAACAATGCTTGCAGACTTGCAATGAAACAATTTGACATACACTACCTGGCCAAAAAAAAGGTCAAACACTAATATTTCGTTGGACCGCCTTTAGCTTTGATTATGGCACCCATTTGCTGTGGCATCCTTTCCACAAGCTTCTGCAATGTCACAACATTTACTTCTGTCCAGAGTTGCATTTATTTTTCAATAAGATCTTGTGTTGTTGATTTGAGATTTGGACCACTGCACAAAGTCTTCTGTAGCACATCCCAACGATTGTCAATGGAGTTCAGGCTAAAAGCTACTCACTGCATTAGTTAGGGTTAAATAACTTGTTGCCAGCTGAAACATAATCACCAATGCAGTAATTATCTGATGGGAGGCTCTTTTTTTAAACTATTTTCTTAGTTATATCTAGGTGGTGACCTTTTTTTGGCCAGACAGTGTATCTGCTATATTTTACTCCTACAACTATTAAAAAAGAGATTGCATTTAATCCACTTGAGGACCTTGTTTAGACTACTTGTAATATACAGTACGTCA
Organism: Ancistrus triradiatus; assembly: GCA_025084515.1. NCBI lineage: Eukaryota > Metazoa > Chordata > Actinopteri > Siluriformes > Loricariidae > Ancistrus > Ancistrus triradiatus. The sequence goes on along the minus strand of JAJAGP010004421.1, from coordinate 39,757 downwards.
TAACTGAAACTCAAGAGTATAAAAAGTGACACTTATCAACCTTTTAAACAAGCAATATCATGATTTGAGGGGGTGAGGCCTAAGAAATAAGTATCTTTAATTTATTTTAATGTATATCCCTGCCACCCAATCCATACTTCACTGATCTTTGGTAATGCAATACAACTTAACCTGTATTAATATAAATTGTATTGTTTTGAAAGTGGGCAGTGCAGAGGCCTCATAGCAAGAAGGTCCTGGGTTTGATTCCAGTTGGAGTGACCTGGGTCCTTTCTGTGTGGAGTTTGCATGTCCTCCCCATATCTGTGTAGGTTTACTGTAGGTGCTTGTCCGGTTTCCTCCCACAAAGACATGCGTGTTAGGTTAATTGGAATTTCTAAGGTGCCCTTGGCATGTGGGTGTGTGTGTGCCCTGCAATGGATTGGCAACCTGTCTGGGGTTCCTGCCTTGTGCCCTTATTTCGCCCACTGAGCACTGGCTTTCCCGCAACCCTGACTAAGGATTAAGCAGATAAGGAAATGAATGAATGAATAAATTAATGTATTGAAAGTGTGTCTTTTTAATTGTGAACAACATAAAACATTTTCTGTTACAGGGTACTTTAGCATTGATCTAGACTGTGCTGGCTTAGGGGTTAAGGTTACTAGACTGTGGACCAGAAGATTGAGGGTTCAAATCCCACTTCTGCCAAGCTGCCACTTTTGGGTCCTTGAAAAAGGTCCTTACCCCACAATTGCTTGGAACTGTATCAGTTGTAAGTTGCTCTGGATAAGAGCATCTGCTAAATGCTGTAAATGCTGATCTCTATTGTAACCTTACTAATTGCAGACTTGGGTTCATAATATTTATGAAAATAAGAAACTTTCTCACCTGAGCATCCTCTTGGCTTTGTAGCACTGCAGATCGTATGACATAGAGTACATCCCATAGAGAGACATCTGTACATTAAGGCAGCCAATGAATTCTTGTGGATGATTTTTGTAAAAGTCAAGAGTCAGTTTGGCCAAGTCTTTTCTGTGTTTTGACCTGTGCTCTGCAGCTTGACCTGCTGATGAGCTACTCTGTAAAGACATGAACGAAATGGGCTTCAGATGAAGTTTGGAGTGAAAATCCAGCTCTGGAGATGAGTGTGCATATATTTTTGTAACTTTTGCTACTATCTGATTGACGAAAGGGAGAGCAAGTTTAAATTTACCTCCCCCAACAATAACCATCTTCTCTTCCCTCCCTTTAGTGTTTTGGTTCATATGAGCATTCGAATACAGATTCATGCATTCAGTGTCATGAGTGGTGGGAGAAGACAGATAATAGAATGAGGAGAAAATGGCTTACACTGCTGCTTGATAATGTGTGACCCCTTTAGCACTTTCTATACTTCAGTTTGAAAGAAACATCTAAACATTATATTTTCATACAACTCAAAAACAAGAGAATGCAAAGATTAGACACAATTTAGACACAAATATTATGGAAGTTTATTTACTGAGGAAAATGATCCAATATTGCATATTTTTTTGCGAATGACAAAAATATGTGATCCTTTAGGATTAGTAGAACGTGAAACGTGAAATTGAAGTCAGGTATTTTCAAACAATGTCATCACAATCACGTGAGTCAGCGCTTTGCTGTATTTAAAAGAAAGGGATCTATCAAAGACAGATCTTCATGGGATGTTTGTGGAAGTGACTCATGGCCAAATAAAGCAGATCTCTGAAGACCTCAGACAAAATGTTGTTTGATGCTCATTAGGCTGGAAAAGTTACAAAAAATATCTCTACAGAGACTGGACTACCAATCATCAGTTAGACAGATTATGTACAAATGGAGGAAATTCAAAACCACTTTTGCCCTCCTCAGGAGTGATGGCCAATAAAGGTCAATGTCACCCAGGGTAACTTCTAAGCAAGTAAAGGCTTCTCTAATGCTTGCTAATATTAGTGTTCTTGAGTTCACCATCTGGAGAACACTGAAGAACAGTGCAAGCTTGCAAAGAGAAACACACTGCTCTCCAAAAATACCATTGCTGCCCTTCTGCAGTTTGCTAAAGATCACAGGGACAAGTCAGAATGCTATTGCAAAAAGTATTTGTGGACTGATGGGTAGTAGTATCGTAGAATATACCAGGACATCTGTCCATGAACTGAACCTCAAGAGAATGTGGGTCATGCAGCAAGACAATGAACTTAAGCACACAAGTCGTTCTACCATGAATGATTAAAACATAATGTTTGAAATGCAAGTTCTGATCAATAGTTACCAGAAACATTTAGCTATTGCTGCACAAGGAGGTTACACCAGATGTGGAAATCAGAGTTTCAAAAGATTTGCCTCTCACAGATATGTAATATTGGATCATTTTCCTCAGTAAACAAGTGAACAACTATAATATGTTTGTATGTATGTATCATTTGTTTAATTGTGTTATTGTTATCTAACTCTTACTACTTAGGAATGCATACAAAAGTTAATGAAATTCAGGTACTGGCAATGTATGGAAATTGCTTGCTCTGGATAAATTGTTCTAATCAGAGAAGATTCAGTGTGCTGCCTACATTGTGTACAGTACTTATTCATGCTTTCTGGTCTGAAATGAACATGGTGGTATGAACCTTTGTTGCTGCTGGGCTTGTGCTTTGGCTATTTTTCAGGAGTGCAACATATTGCAGTAATAATAACCCACATGGTTGTGGAATCCATCATCACAGGTTATGAGAACACTATATTCTAAGTATTTATTTTGAGATACTTGGTATGAAGCTAGGATTCTTTTTTGCAATTCAGTTTTCATGTCTAATGTAACATGGCATTTTATATATATTATGTTAACACAACACAAGCATGAGTCATTGAGGTTTATGCGCCAGTTTCTGAACATCTGAGACTGGTACCTGCTGAGGTGTCCACTTCTGCCCCTTGTCCAACACCATAAGCACTGTGCTGTCCTTTAGTGTCTGGAAGAAGTCCTCTGTGTCCACTCCTGTCCCATCATCATCCAGCACCAAGCCTTCCACACAGGACACTTGGAAGGTAGCCAATGTCTGAAAGTTACAGAGCAACTAGTCTGAAGATAGACAGTGTAATGCAGAAAGGTGTTGTCTAATTACTTAGGCTTACTGTTTATTTATTTAGTGTGTTCATTGCATTGCATAGAGGTCAGACAATCAATGTAAAAATCAATGACCTTTGCCCTAGGCCATCATAACTCAAAAGGCTTTTCAAGAAATTTAGAGCACAAGTAATACTACACTTGGGAAAATATAACAATGTGTAAAAGCAAATACTGAGATGTGTTAGGCTGTTAGACTGAACAGCATAGGCTGACAATGTCTCTCTTGCATGTGTAGAGGTGAACCTATGGTTGCCTTCTATAATATCGGTGTTTTTATTTCAGTTATGAGGTGAAAGTTGACAGTTGTAATACAATTACAGTTTGATATACTGCACATTGTAGATATTTACATTATTCATAAGATCTGTATATATGCTTTAACTTCGATCAGTATTATCTTTCAATAACATGGCCCAAGGGTGTAACAATATGCTGACTTCTACTCTACACCTAAGATAATTAGGCCATTAATGTAATTCTATACTGGTATACACGCAGACAACCAGCATAGCTATTGAATGCCCCCATCACATCACAGCTACTGATCTGGGAGGGAGGGATTGCAAAACCAGCTGCTGCATTTTTTAGTACAGCAGGTCATGCAACATCATTGGGCAAATCAATGAACGTCAATAGCATTGGTTAATAATCCTCTTAACAAGTTGACTTTAGTAACTATTCTGAACCACATACTTTAATGCCGGTACTGTTACTGCAGTGTTATATGACATGAATGCCGGTCTGAAGTAGTAAACAGCAGTACTGGGCTGTATGGTTATCACACACTGAATTTCCCACTGAATTTACAGTTCCACCGCTGGTGTAAAACATAGTCTAATATATCCATGTGAGTACCTTTTTATCAATTTTCTTTTACATGTGATAATGCTTGACAAAGTAGCTCTTGTAAATCACAAATGACTCAGAGCAACATTAGTATCTAACTTGGAACATTTCCCACTTGAGTCATTCACTGTTCCCATCTTTATTCTTTCCTCCATCCCCAGGTCACATATTTCAATGAGATTTTGAAAAGCTGTCAGAAGTTTCTGTTCAAATGACTGTCAACCCCTTTTCTTCCTCTCCTTTCTCCCATCCTCCAATCCCCCTTCTTCTCTGCACCTCTCCTCACCTTGCTGAGTAAATCACTCAGACCATCTGCCATGATACCTTTCTTCACAGAGCGGTCCGAGTTAGTGACCCGGAAAGGTCTGGGACGTGGACTAAAACTTGGCAGGACAGAGGCACTGGCTGCCACACATCTGTTAGATATACTGCGCGCACGTGCAGACACACACACACACACACACACACACACACACACACACACACACACACACACACACACACGTTAGCTGTTAGCTTTGATCCCAAATAACTATAAGAGTGAACAGTTAAATACCCTGTAAAGCTTTTGACACTCACTTGGACAGAGAAGGTGAGAGCAGATTGAGAGATTTCTTGGCATAGTCCATCTTATTTAACTAGCAGAGTCTGATTTTGGAAAAACAACACATCAATTATAGCTAAGACAATAGACCATTACTGGAAATAGATGTGCAAATCATAGCAAATGTCATTGTCCATTCATAGTAATCACATATCCCAAGTCTAAACAATGTACGTGGTTTAAAGCAAAAACAAAAACAAAATTCACATATATAGTGTAGTCCCTCTCCCATACAGACACAAAGATGGTTGGCTCTCTATCCTTGTGAGGACTTTCCTCTGACTACCATTCATTCCATTGACTACTTACTGTAGTTATTTAATGCTACACCTACACCTCACCTAATCTTAACCTCAATAATATAAAGCAAATTTTTTGGCTGTTTTGGTTCTCAAATAAAAGTTGCAATTTTTGTAAACAAGCAGTTAAAGCATTGAAGTTGGGCAAAACGGTCCTCAAAAGTTAACTGTCAGATTTTTAAAATCATTGTGAGGATGTTTTGTCAGTCACTCATTGTAAGGAATTTCCATTGATATAATATTACTGTAGTTTATGAATTTTGCACCTAATCCTAACCTTAGGACTAGTAACCTAAATCAAATATGTTGCGTCTTTTGGTCTTCAAAAGAAAGTTGCAGTTTTTGTTAAATAAATGAATAAATAAATATAAAGAAGCAATTTCTATGTGGGCTTGTTAGGTATAAAAAAGTTACCTGTTTCTATGCTTGTTTCTATTTAAAGCAAATGAACATGTAATTACAGAAGACTGATATAAACTTTTTTTAAAAATTTAAATTATTCTTATGTATTTTAATCCTCCGTTTCAAGTTTTGCTCTAAGAACACACTAACTACATATTATGTTGGTATAAATTATAAATGGAAAATAATACTATAATACAATGGTAAGATTACAATACTACACTTTTTCCAAGTTCACCCTTGTTCAAACCCAATTATCCACACCAAACTAAATTTAAGACTTTACAACTGAATGAAGAATTTAGGATTTTTAAACTCTCTACCTTATCTCTGGCTTTTTTCCTTTACTATCAGTCTTCAGTCTTCTGAGATTTCACTCCAGTGATAGATCAGTCAGATCAGTGCACTGCTGAAAATGTCAGTCTATTCTGTGCGTCTGGCCTCTTTCTAGTTCTGTGGTGTCCTTGCGTCACTCGTTCTAAGACCTTTGCTCCAGTCTGACAGCAGGGAGGATGTTGGCTACAGTCAGGTTGAGCAACACTTTGCTGGCACCTTCCCACACTTCAAACACTCTGCCAACTCACATTTCCTTCCGATAACCACCTGAGTCACCTGCTGTTTATTTTTCTAAATGAAGAACTGATTTAAAAACAAATTATTTAATAAGTACAAGTATTTAAAAAAGTATGTCACACAATTGTATAATTGTTTTATATTGTATTGTATGAGTAAATACTACGATAAAGGATTTGCTACAATATTTATAGTCGTAAATGTATAGCATTTAGCAACTCGATTTGAGAATATCTGTCTGTTTCACAAGGTCTGTTTATTTTGGATGACATATGCTGCTAATAAAGTTGCACAAGACACTCACTGAGCCACTCTATTAATTAGGTACACCTGTTCAACTGCTTGTTAACACAAATATCCAATAAGCCAATCACATGGCATAAACTTGAGTGCATTTAGGTATGCAGACATGGTCAAGGTGACCTGCTGAAGTTCAAACCAAGCTGCAGAATGGGGAATAAAGGTGATTTAAGTGACTTTGAAAGTAGCATGGTTGTTGGTGTTAGATGGGCTAGTCTGAGTATTTCAGAAACTGCTGATCTACTGGGATTTTCATGCAGAGCCATCTCTAGAATTTACAGAGAATGGTCCGAAATAAAGAAAATATCCAGTGGGCAGCATTTCTCTGGGTGAAAACGCCTCGTTGATGCCAGAGGTCAGAGGAGAATGGCTGGACTGATTTGAGCTGATAGAAATGCAACAGTAACTCCAATAACCAAAAAATAATATAAAAACCGAGGTGTTCAGAAGAGCATCTCTGAATGCACAACACATTGAACCTTGAAGCAGATGGGCTACAGCAGCAGAAGACACCACAGGGTGCCATTCCTGTCAGCTAAGAACAGGCAACTGAGGCTAAAATTCGCACTGGCTCAGCAAAATTGGACCACAGAAGATCAGAAAAACATTGGTCTGGTGAGTCTCAAAATCTGCTGCAACATTCAGATGGTAGTATCAGAATTTGGCACAAAGAACATGAAAGCATGGATCCATCCTGCCTTATATCAATGGTTCAGGCTACGGCTTGCGGTGTAATGGTGTGGGAGATATTTTCTTGGTACACTTTGGGCCCGTTAATACCAACTGAGCATTGCTTACCTGAGTACTATTGCTGAACATGTCCATCCCTTTATGAACTGTGGTAGTCTAGCGGTTAAGGTACTGGACTCTGGACCAGAAGGTCCCGGGTTCAAATCCTGCCTCTGCCAAGCTGCCACTGTTGGGTCCTTGAGCAAGACCCTTAACCCACAATTGGATTGTAAGACGAATTGTAAGTCGCTCTGGATAAGGGCGTCTGCTAAATGCTGTAAATGTAAAATGTAAAACATAGTGTAGCTTCTGATGGCTACTGCCAGAAGCATAACATGTCATGTCACAAAGCTCAAATAATCTCAAACTGGTTTCTTGAACTTGACAATGAATTCACTGTACTCAAATGCAACAGGAATGTGCAGTTGACAAATCTGCAGCAATGGCGTGATGCTATGATGTAAATATGGACCAAAATTTCTGAGGAATGTTTCCAGCCCCTTGTTGGATCTATGCCATGAAAAATCAAGGCAGTTCTGAAGGCAAAAGGGGACATACTCTGTTACCAGTAATATGTACCTAATAAAATGGCTGGTGCGTGTATATCAGTTCATCATCGTCATTCGTCATTACTTGCACATCACTCACATACAAACATACAACTAAACTTTTTGCTGCTTGATACTAAAGGAAAACTAACTTGGTTATTGTTTAGTGACTAATCTATTAGTATATCTAATAGAACAGAATTTGCTGATGGTGTAATGGTGAGTCAGCCAGCGGGAGCGGCACAGATTCCGCTTGGGGAGGTTAACTGGTCGATCTTTGTCCAGTATGAATGCATCTGACAACCTTGCTCCTTTCCTGAAAAGCCATTGATGCTGATGTGACCTAGATAAAACAAATAAGTCAAAGAGTCAACCAGCGTATTAAAGTACCCAATATCTCCATCCAAAATCACCTTAGAACTATAGACACAGCGCTCACCTGGTCTTGTCTTTGCAAGGCTTTAAAATTTGCTCCCATTTTATTTGTGAACACCGGTTTTACTGAGTATTCATTGGGTCTGTCTAAATACCTTGGGAGTACTCTTGCTGCCCAATTCCTACATAGAGCATAAAGAGCTTCCTAACCGACAATGAAACCTTAAGAAAGGTTAATGAGTCAGCCTACTGATTACATCACCGAGAATTCACGCCCTCTGCACACGGCCAGTGTTTACGCGATATGTGCTTACTTCAGCCGTTAGCATCCTGAGAATGCTAGTAGAGCTTTAAAGTTTAAAGTTTTAAAGTTTTAAAGCCCAGTTCCAGTTTTGCCATTTTATTGGCGTTTCATCTTGATTTAAGCCTTATTTTTGGAGGAACAGCGTTATTATACAACAGCGCAAATTTTGATGAGCTGTGATAAAACGACGAAATTTGATATGCCGTTTATTAATTGCTGCACTTGGACAGGCCAGATGTACACAGAAGCTATTCTGAGCTTAAGACCCTTCTCTACAAGGTCTTTGGTGTATCACCTCTAACTGGTAACTGGACATAAGTCATTCGATTAAAACAAGCAAGTCAGTATATTAATACGTGAAACACACACACACACACACACACAAATACAAATGCAAATATTATTTACTGTTAATAATAAGTCTTTTACAAATAAAAGGTACATTTACCTAATCACATGCATATTTAAGACACAGACCAGAATACACTATGAATACTAATTCATTTCATGTCTATGTTTTCCACATAATTGTGCAATCCACTTATCCATTTTATGCAATTCAATTATACAGTTGTAAGAGGTGGGTACAACTATTGGAAAATAAAATCAATATATGTAAATGATTTACAAGTTACCTTTTATAATTATATGTAAAGTTCAATATATTTTTAAAATTAAAAATGAGTGTCTTTTTATTTCATTTTTATGCTAAGAACGGCTCAGAAACTGTTACCTCAATGTACACTAAAACTACTTGGGCCACATGCAGGATAATTTCCCCTCCACCCCATAACAAACTGTCAACACTGGACTTTCCCATGCTTCTTTCAATACATACTGCAGAAGAAATACCATAACGTCAGTTTTTTTTCCAGTATTGTGCATCACTAACTGCTATGGCTTTTTAGAAGATTCCCCTTAAGACATGAACTAATTTTCCAGATTTTTGGGCTGTTTCATCTGTGTTTTGGGAGCACACCATTTAGTCTATTCAGGAATTATGTTGGTTACCTTAAATTGCCTTAACTTTCAATGTAACTTTGAAAATATTCAGACTTATTTTATAGCTCATAGATTCTGTCATTCATCAACTCTATGGAGCTGTGTTTGTAGCTGTAGGTTTGTCACTTAAATGTCAAGAACCCGGTGGTCTTTGGTCTTCATAGACAATGACACTGAATTTGAAAATACACTGCATATTGTGGAAAATGGAATGTTCAAATCAACCCTTCCATTTGATATTCAACCCAAATCTGTTTCCTTGATCTGGCTGTGGACTTGAATGCAGACACAACACCAGAGTGGGCTTCACGTATATGAGTGTGTACTTTTTCAATTACTTGAGAGTACCATTTACCAGCCTACTTCAGGGGGTGGTGTAAATAAAAGTTTTGCAAAAGGAGTAGTGTATCCCAGACAGTAATCTGAACATTACCTTATGGAAGAGTAAAGTCCATCATTATGCAGAGAATATAAACCATCATATTTCTGTTTTCCATATAAGGAGTATATAATCTGGCATGTTCTGACCTCACTGTCATGTGACCATACACTCATGTATAGGCGTGGACTTAAACACATTTTTACATGAGACCAGCACGCAGGAACAGAGGTTGCACAATTATCTTTATAAAATTACTGAAACATCAAAATGAGAAATTATAGTCCCAGGACAATGTAGTGTTTAATGAAATGAAACTATTAAATAGGGTTAAAAGATATATAAAAAACATACTCAATATGAAGTAATGGTGACTGACAGAGACAGTGGTGTAGGCTATGTCATATGCAAGGACACACCATGTACCTACTAGAAAGCCACAAAGGTTACTGTATGCACATTTCAAATAGGCAGTAATACAAATACAGACTCAAGGTTCCTAAGGTGTTTTGCAAATTGTACTACTTTGAAGTATTTCAAAGTAGTACATAGTACTAAAACAGTACTGAAGTACTATTAGTACTGAAAAATACTACTGAAAATAGTACTAGAGTAGTTTTAAGTTGTTGGTTGGTTACCTGGACTGTACAGAAAACGCCAATGCCTATTGAAAATCAACAGCTGAAAATTTACTGATTACTTGATTAATAATGTACAGTGGTGCTTGAAAGTTTGTGAACCCTTTAAATTTTTCGATATTTCCGCATAAATATGACCTAAAACATCATCAGATAAAAAAAAAAAAATATATATATATATATTATACTTAGTCATTTATTTATTGAGGAAAATGATCCAATATTACATATTAGTGAGTGGCAAAAGTATGTGAACCTTTGCTTTCAGTATCTGGTGTGACCCCCCTGTGCAGCAATAACTGCAATTAAATGTTTCCTGTAACTGTTGATCAGTCCTGCACACCGGCTTGGAGGAATTTTAGCCCATTCCTCCATACAGAACAGCTTCAACTCTGGGATGTTGGTGGGTTTCCTCACATTAACTGCTCACTTCAGGTCCTTCCACAACATTTTGATTGGATTAAGGTCAGGACTTCAACTTGGCCATTCCAAAACATTAACTTTATTCTTTTGTAACCATTCTTTGGTAGAATGACTTGTGTGCTTAGGGTCATTGTCTTGCTGCATGACCCACCTTCTCTTGAGATTCAGTTCATGGATAGATGTCCTGACATTTCCCTTTAGAATTCTCTGATATCATTCAGAATGCATTGTTCCATCAATGATATTCAGACTTCTTTTATAGCTCATAGATCCTGTCATTCCTCAACTCTATGCAGCTGTGTTTGTAACTGTAGGTTTGTCACTTAAATGTCAAGGGCCCGGTGGTCTTTGGTCTTCATAGACAATGACACTGAATTTGAAAATACACTGCATATTGTGGAAAATGGAATGTTCAAATCAACCCTTCCATTTGATATTCAACCCAAATCTGTTTCCTTGATCTGACTGTGGACTTGAATGCAGACACAACACCAGAGTGGGCTTCATGTATATGAGTGTGTACTTTTTCAATTACTTGAGAGTACCATCTACCAGCCTACTTCAGGGGGTGGTGTAAATAAAAGCTGTGCAAAGAAGTAGTGTATCCCAGACAGTAATCTGAACATTACCTTATGGAAGAGTAAAGTCCATCATTATGCAGAGAATATAAACCATCATATTTCTGTTTTCCATATAAGGAGTATATAATCTGGCATGTTCTGACCTCACTGTCATGTGACCATACACTCATGTATAGGCGTGGACTTGAAACCCATTTTACATGAGACCAGCACTGCAGGAACAGAGGTTGCACAATTATCTTTATAAAATTACTGAAACAAATGAGAAATTATAGTCCCAGGACAATGTAGTGTTTAATGAAATGAAACTATTAAATAGGGTTAAAAGATATATAAAAAACATACTCAATTCTCTGATATCATTCAGAATGCATTGTTCCATCAATGATGGCAAGCCGTCCTGGCCCAGATGCAGCAAAACACACCCAAACCATGATACTACCACCACCATGTTTCACAGATGGGATAAGGTTCTTATGCTGGAATGCAGTGTTTTCCTTTCTCCAAACATAATGCTTTTCTTTTAAGCCAAAAAGTTCTATTTTGGTCTCATCCGTCCACAAAACATTCTTCCAATAGCCGTCTGGGTTGTCCACGTGATCTTTAGCAAACTTCAGACGAGCAGTAATGTTCTTTTTGGAGAGCAGTGGATTTCTCCTTACAACCCTGCCATGCACACCATTGTTGTTCAGTGTTCTTTTGATGGTGACCTCATGAACATTAACAGTAGCCAATGTGTGAGAGGCCTTCAGTTGCTTAGAAGTTACCCTGGGGTTCTTTGTGACCTCGCCAACTATTACACACCTTGCTCTTGGAGTGATTTTTCTTGGTCGACCACTCCTGGGGAGGGTAACAATGGTCTTGAATTTCCTCCATTTGTACACAATCTGTCTGACTGTGGATTGGTGGGGTCCAAACTCTTTAGAGATGGTTTTGTAACCTTTTCCAGCCTGATGAGCATCGACAACTCTTTTTCTGAGGTCCTCAGAAATCTATTTTCTTTGTGCCATGATACACACCACAAACATGTTGTGAAGAACAAACTTTGATAGATCCCTGTTCTTTAAACAAAACAGGATGCCCACTCACATCTGATTGTCATCCCATTGATTGAAAACACCTGACTCTAATTTCATCTTCAAGTTCACTGCTAATCCTAGAGGTTCACATATTTTTTCCACTCACTACTAGGTAATATTGGATAATTTTCCTCAATAAAGAAATGACCACGTATAATATTTTTGTCTCATTTGTTTAACTGGGTTCTCTTTATTTACTTTTAGGACTTGTGAGAAAATCTGATGATGTTTTAGGTCATATTTATACAGAAATATAGACAATTCTAAAGGGTTCACAAACTTTCAAGCACCACTGTACATATTTGCTACCAGTTTTGCTAATAACTTAATTGAAATTTCATTTAATGTACTGCAGATTCAAGTGTTTTTTATATTGTAGAGGCAATATGTAATGGTTGATACTAGGGTAGGGCAAATATTTGAAAATTAATTGAAACCGACATTCAGACCCATTAAATGACGTAATCTTGCTCATGTTGTTTATTTCAATATTTTTGTTAATACTTTTCTCATTTTGAAATGCGTACTAAGACAAAAATTCTCTTAATATGTTTCTCACTGTGTGTTCATGTTCTGCTTGTATCAAAGAAAATTGGCATGTCCTTTGTTTGGACACATTTTGACTTTAGAGAAGATGACACTGAAAAAATAACACGCATTTAAAAATGCTAGACAATATGAAAAAGATTCAAGAAGATGGAAAGAAATAACGGACGCCTTAACTACATCATGAAGAATGATTTCAATTGGTTGAAATATTCCGTAAATATCCATAAATAGTTCACCTGTTTGTTTCCTTCAGTTATATTAAAATCTCAACGATATGCAATTTTTCATTTAAAAAATCCCAATAGCTAATAGTTGAGCATATTTATAGTACAAATCCTGTCAGTGACCTATGAGGACAGAAAAACAACAAAACAAAAATAACAACAAACAAATTAATTGTCATTAATTTATTCAAGGTAAAAATGTTAAATTAATTGTGATATTGATTTGAGGTCAGCTTGCCCAGCACTAGTCAATGCCAACGTGATGGCTGTAAGACTATACAGGGAGACCGGGCAAAACCCCTTCAATTTTGTTAAAATTTGGCAACGAAATATTGACCGGTGTCTATATTGTTCATTAATCTGGGTGAAATTCAATATTTTATCTAATTATTTAATCAACTCCCTGCAGTATTGCTCTGTTCATTCATGAAACTCAAACTCCTTCTGATGAATTGTGCAGTCTGCATGTAAAAGCCCTGACACAGAGCTAACTCAAAATCTACCTGTCAGTCAGTAAATTGGAAAAAGAAAACATGTGTGACTTTTACCAGTTATTTACAGTATTAACAATTTACAAAGATATGTTATTATGTAAAACAGCTTTCAGTTAGGCAATTCTGTATATGCTTCCCCTATTTTAAAATCAATAGCAGCCACTAGTTGATACTAATGCACATAATCTTCCTTAATCTCTAAAAATAATTTTGCATGCCCGAATTTACAGACCATAAATCACTGCTGAATGCATGAAAGTAAATTAGCTGTTGTTTTAATAGTTAAGCCAGTATTTTAACCTTTGCGTTAAGCAAAGGTTATTCTGCCATGTTTTAGCATCATGGAGCATGCTATCACTGCAAGGAACTCATGCATCATGTTATGAATGATGCTAGATGCCATAATATTTGCAGGTTATTTATATGTGTAAGGTGGAGAGGGAGATGGGGCTGGTCTGTGGCTGGAGGGGGTACTAAGACACAGTATACTCTTTACATATGACTACAGCATTGGTCAGAGATGCTGCAGGGACATATGAAAGACAAATCATGACAGATTAAGTAAGGGTAGACAGAAGCATTTGAATTTGAGGGTAGCTGGGAGAACACCATAAATGCAATACAGGGAATAAATCCTCATGATTATTTTCTTCATCTTCTTGCTGACAAACTCTTGAGTTGGGACCAATCCTGGCCCCTGAAGTAATACTTTGGCCTAGTTCTGTGCATGTTTCTCAAGATGCTATCTACTGCCAAGACTTTTTGCACAGTCTACATCCCTGAAAGATTTGTAAAGAGTCTTACGCACGTACTCTTATACACTGCAGATATGACCATATAGAGGTTTTTCACTGAAATAAGCTTAACAAATGATATTACGACATGCTGTTTTACAATTTCCACGGTAGTTTACTAAGATCCCAAGTCATTTGTAATACTATGCATGTGTTGAATAGAAGGAATGATTCACATGTAGTTGTGGCATGTGGACATGCCATGTACGCCATGTACACATGCACAAAGAATGTGGCGAAAAGATTGGAATAAGATTTTATATATTCAAATTGTTCTCAGTAATGGTGACCATTTGAGATGAGACAAATATGTATAAAGACTAAGAGAAAAAGTCATACAAATAAATGCAATGTGTCATTTTGGAGAAATTTGTAAAACAAAGAACAACTTGGGAAGGGGGAGCATCAGATGAGCAATTCAGTGCAACTGCTAGATAAGCAATACATTTCCATTATTCCGGCTTCTGACATTTTAAAATGTTTACCTTGTTTGGAAAATAGTTTCTCAAGATCTGTGTATTCTCCTTCCTGGGCTTCTTGCCACAATGGCTGCATCCCAAATGCAAACTACCATACTAAATAGCAGAGAGAACATAAATGGGGGGACGTGAGATTAATTCAAGGGCACTGGATAGACATCTAGAACTATCTGAAGTGGGACGACCAGTGAATTAAAGTGCCAGAGTGCCCAAACATTGTTCTGGAACTCTGGCTAGACATTGAGCCACATTAGCAACTTGCATCACTTAGAGAGCTGTTACTGTTTTGACAGAATGTTTAGTTCACTCTGTGCAGTTTGAAATGTAACGAGGGACAGTAGCCATGGTACAAAGAAAAGGTTGGTAATAACCCATTTACTCTCTTTACATCTTACACTTTACATTTACTTAAAGTAAATTTTTGGAAAAAAAAAGTAGAATACTGCTAGACATTTTTTTTGTCATACTTTTGACTCTCATTTGAGTACATTTATAAACATAACTTTGTCCTTTTATCCCATTAAGTTTCAATTTATTCTTTGAGCTACTGGTTTCTACCAGCTGAATTTTAAGTGTTTGAATAATATTTGTAAATACGTTTCAATATTCTAGTGCCATATTGCACACTGACTTGTTTGTGTGTTTCATCTCTTGTATGTGTTCCTCCCTTTCCTCCTTTCTGTTTTGTCCATTCAGGTGTGATTATTATCCAGAAGGGAGGGTATCAGAAGGGTAGGCTGTGAGGTTATTGATGACAGTGGGTGAGCAGTGGGAGCAGCTTAGACTGTGTTTGGAACAGGGAACGCAGAGAAAATGGCTTACTTAGTCGTTTGGTAAAGCTCAGGTTTATAATTTTACATTCCGACACATAAAATGAAAACAGACTGGCAGCCAGTGATTTCAATTTTAGACATGAGCTCTGGGGGAAGGGGGAAACCTGATAGGCCAGGTCACCAACAGTGTTAATTTTGTTAATGATTGATTTTCATCATAGTTTTCATCAACGACCCTTTTGTCTAACGAAACTAGACCATGACTAAACTAAAATGAATGAAAAACAACAAAAACTAGGAAGAAATGAACTGACACTTTTGTCAACGAATAAGAACGAGACGAAAATGTTTGGCAGAGACGATATCCAATCAGATCTGGCAAGTTAGGAAAAGATCCAATCATAACTTTAGTATATGTGGGAAGGTGGGATGAGTTGGGTAGCGATCAAATCGGTAATGCGGTAAGATCGTACTAGCTCAACAATGTCAACACCTGAGAGAAAGAAGAGAGTCGTTATACGGGCACATTTGATATAAAGGAAAACAAGAGTTTTTGTAAACCGTGTGGGGCGACTCTTTCCAGTAAAAATACAACTCTGTTTAAACGACATCTGCAGGCATGTCGTCCTGAAACTGCGGTTAAGCTATCCACACCTAAATTGCAAATAAAGTAGGGATTAAAATATGTTTTCAGTTCACGACATGGATATATTTTAACTTTGTCTAAAAAGTGTTCATACTATCTTTAAGGTGTATTCGGGTAACATAACTCTGTTTTATACTGTGATTATGAATACATGCATGTAGAGCATGCACATATATCCAATCTTCTGATCTTATATGTTTAATAAAGCTCATAATATATCATTTATTCTAACTTGATTCTATTGTACAATATCTCATGTTTGTCCACACAGAGTTTGAAGCAGATCTTTGATGGAACTTATGAGTTTTGGTGACCACTTTACTGTGTACGGTTATTATAATGCATGCATATAGACCTGAGCTTATATCTTAATTAGATCTCATAATATATCATTCATTCCAACTTGATTCTATTCTAGAATATCTGCTGAATGTCCACATCGAGTGTGAAGCAGATCTATGGTGGATATTGTGAGTAATAACCACTTTTATCAATGCATGCATGTAGATGTTTCATATATTTTGTCGACGAAAACTAGACTTAAACTAAAAACAATTCAGATGACTAAATTATGACTAAAACTAAATTACATTTTAGTCAAAAGGTTATAACTAAAACTAAATAAAAATTTGCTGTCAAAATTAACCCTGGTCACCAACATGGCAGCCATCTTGAATGCCACCATCTACAATTAAACTTGTGTTTTTCAAATGGAAAGGTAGCTGTGTGACACATCAAATTTGCTTCATTACTGAAAGCCACCAGATAGGGAAAATGGGGGTCTGTCTGATGTTGCTGTGTCACCCATTCTGCAAACTGACGGTCTGGGTCGTACTCTTGCAGCATCTGAATTTTGTAAGGGTGCCATTTATAGGTAGTAGACAAAATTAACAGAATTGAGGCATGGCTAACCCCACATTCTGGAGACAGACTTTGAGTGCCACAAGGCGGGCTCTTGCTGAATGAGACCAGAACAGCGTTTCTGTTGCTGCATCCGCAGCAGTTTTTGGAAGTGCAGCTTTCAGTTTATTGGCAACCTCATTTTCAGCATTTGGCAAAAAGTTTGGCAGCTGCACTGTGCATATTGGGAGGCCTGTTTGAGTGGCATTGGTTGAAATCTGCTATGCTTTGTTGACCAGAAATGAGGATGATTTCAACACATTATGCTTGGGATAACGTCATCCTTCATACCAGAAGGAAAAAGCACTGTTTAAACGTGACAAACAAATACAGTTACATTAGCATGAAGCATCAACTAACTGCAGTCTGTGTTCTGGAGCCAATTCCTGTTTTGCTTTCGGTTGGTTCTTACAAACTAACCTTTTTTGGATCCATGGAGACTTATTTGCACTAAGAATACAGTACTGTAGCTATAAAAATAAAGACAAACATGATAAACACAGCATATATCTTCTTTGAGAGCGAGAGCTATTGTGAATCTGAATCCCTTTGTAACGAATCGTAAATTGCGTATCGGCTGAAACGTGTTTTGCGGCTAGACTTGGCCAAATTTAAGCATGTGCGCCAAGTACCGAGCAAACAATGAGGAAATTTGTTCTATTCAAAATGCAATGAGAACCGAATTTGATGAGTTTCAGGGTGGTCGAGCACCGAGGTACCAGTATATTTACAAGTAGCATTACTTTTGTGCTACTCTCCCCACCTCTGGAGCTAAGTACCTGCTCTGTAGTTATAGAAATTTGCACAATTTTTTTCCCCAGGTTTTAACCATCCTAGTGTTATGCAAAGGCATAAATGGCCTGCTTGTGCTACCCAAAACCCAGCCCCCTAGACCCAGGGGAAAGCTGAAACTCTGAAGGATGTTTCTCTTATCTGATTCTCTTATCTCTGATTCCTCTCTTTCTTTCCCTCCTCTGTTCAGTAGTTCTAGATTGACATATGTGTAATGCGAGTGTCCCCCCTCATTGGGTCACCACACCCACCAACCGGCACTCACACATTGTTTGTCTGCCTTTTGCCTTACCAGGAGCCTGTCCATCCTTCCAAGTTTCAGGGTTCTTCTGTGGTCTAAAGGGCTGGTTCTGTGGTAGCACAAGCAGACCAGTGGTGCCCCCACATGACAGCCATTTAATACACTTGCACATTTTTGAGGGACTGATTACTCATGTTTTAACCAGATAAAACATTTAGTACATTTTTGCCTTATATTTTTTATTGAATGCTAGAAGATTAGAAGGCTCAGTAATGAAAAATAATTAATTTCACCGCTGTCCCTGTGGCTCAGAGTTTATGGCTGCATACTGAGGATCTCTGTTCACCAATCTTACCCAAGTGACCCTGTCCAGGATAAGCAGAGCCAAAAAGTTATGCTGAATATTTCTGAAAGTATGGGATATTTGGTCTCACTGGTCCATCAACATAAAACAGACTACTTTTACACACACTCTGTTGTCTGCATTTTTTTAATAATTAGAGAACTGACATGAAGTTTGAGGAGGAAGTGTAGCACTGGCTGTTTTTCACCGCTCTCTTTCTCCTTTACACACATTATGACACATCAGCTGTATTGAGGACATAAACTCTTCTGCAAATGAACCTGAAGTTCAGCTCTGATCTATTCATATCACACATAAATAGCAATACGGACAAGTCAGCACCCAGCAGGCAAAAAACATGCCAAATAAACATAGCGAATAAAGCATTTTTAGCTCTAGCTTGCCTTAACATTAATTAACATCTGGTGACAGTGACTATTAACAGAAACGACAGTGATTATCTGCAGATCAAAGTAGATGCTTGAGTGTCTGTCATATTTACTGGACTCTTGCAAGACAGCAAACCCCTGCTTCAGTTTCAGTGGAACTAATGACACCATGTGGATGGAAAGAAGTGCTTCAGTTTCATCTTATGTAAGTGATGTCTGAATGAAGGTTAACAAAGCTTATGACTTCTGACTGACTCAATTTAAGGAATAAAATGAAAACACGTTAAGAAATTATATTTACAAATAAAAACATAGTTATTCTAATGAAATATGATCAGTTAACATTTAGGTTTACTATTACTTTTAGTAATTTAGCAGACGCTGTTATGCCGAGTGCTGACAAAATGTGCAAACTGTTGAAAGTGCCATGATGTAAGTGCAGGAAGAGAGACGCTGCTCTGTTCAGGCTGGTCTGGAGAAATTCATTCCGTCAACGAAGATCTAAGACGTTGAAACTTCAGGGTCTCAAGCTGGCAAAAAGATGTGTTCTTTTGACTGAAGGTTTGTTTAAAACATGGAGCTGAAGCTTTGGGCATAGAAAGTTAGGACAGGAGTTTTGAATTTGATCCTGGCTTCAAAAAGATGCCAGTGGAGTTAGTAATGGAGTTACTTGAGAAAACCTTGAGTTCCCTTCAGCATTAAAAGATGGTCTTTTAAGTGATTTTTGAGTCAGAACATTGTTTTTAGAGCTAGAGTACTTCGATGCTTTGTAGTGAAGACTGTGATGATTGTGTTGGCAGGGTGAGGTTCTAGAGATTTGTATATTTTAGGGAAGTGTTTATGCAAAGTCTTTATTAGCCTTTTGCTCAGAAGTGTGTCGATTCATGTGTGTTATTATGTCATAAGAACTGATATGCTACGCTATTTTTGATTCATGACTTTATCATTTGCAGCTCAACTGATGGTTTATAAGCAGTTTTTTGCACTCCTATTTAGTAATGTTTTTGGATTGTCCCATGTTAGCTCCTGGGGAGTTTTTGGAGGAAACCGCTGTTCCTGAGGACCTCGCTTCGAAGCCTGGGCTGATTTCTATTGGGTCAGTTTTATGAAACCCTATGGTTTACTTTCACTTTGGTCATGGTGTACCTCTGTCTCCATCCAATGTTATACCTATAGCCCCCACTATAAGTGGAGGTAAATGTGATTGGTCAGGTATGTACAATGGTGCTTGAACGTTTGTGAACTCCATCAATCCACAGTCAGACAGATGGGGTACAAATGGAGGAAATTCAAGACTGTTGTTACCCTCCCCGGGAGTGGTCGACCAACAAAGATCACTCCAACAGCAAGGCATGTAATAGTTGACGAGGTCTTTGGGTATTTTCTATATAGGCTCCATATTTTCCCAGTTGCTCAGCCACGGTCAAGTGTTTCATGGGCGCTTTGTTCATGTAAAGCCAAGCCATGACAAGTTTGGATTGTTGTTTTTTGCTGCGGCCCATCCGCTGGATTACTTTTTGTTGCGTTCCCGCATCGCTTGATTATCTTTTGTTGCAACTTTGTTCACCCCTGGACTTCCAAGCTCG
Source organism: Ancistrus triradiatus (assembly GCA_025084515.1). NCBI lineage: Eukaryota > Metazoa > Chordata > Actinopteri > Siluriformes > Loricariidae > Ancistrus > Ancistrus triradiatus. Next base: position 19,356 of record JAJAGP010004421.1, on the reverse strand, counting down.
TAACCTTGGCAGTCCTGCTCTGTGTGCGGCTGCGCCCGCCTTGTTCCTCTGTTCTTGGCTGCGTCCGCATCTTTTGTTGTTTCAGCTCACAAACCCTGTCGTCATGTTGTATCCGCAGCTGCACGCTAGCCACATAGCTTCACGTTTGGCCCGTAGCTTCTTGCTAGGCCTCCGCTAGCTTCATGTTCAGCTCATAGCTTTCACGCTACACCTCCGCTAGCTTCAAGTTCAGCACGTAGCTTCTCGCTACACCTCTGCCTACCTTCCGTGACTTCTCGCAAGCTTGTTAGTTTCACGTCAGGCCTCCGTGACTTCTCGCTGGCGCTATTGCTCCCTGCTAGCCTTACGTTAGCTTCCGCTGCTTTCTTGCTAGCTTCCGTGGCTGCCCTTTGTTCGGGTTCACTGTGTTTTCCCTGGGTTCTAGTTTGGTAGTCTTGTGGTTTATTATTTGTATGTGTCATTATTACCATTATCTTTGTTAGTAGTAGTAGCATTATTAGTGTTGTTGTAGTATCGTTATTATCATGTTATGGATGTCCACCATGCTTGTATTGCAGGTTTGTGATAGCTGCAGTTGGTGTTTTCCTGACCTTGGTTGTTTTTGTTTTTTTTTTTGTTAATAAACTGTTTAATTTTCTAACTGGAACCTGCATCTTCGTCTGCCCTTGCTATACCTCACCGTAACACAGGGTTGCAAGGAGAAAGCCACTGCTCTCTAAAAAGAACATTGCTGCTCATCTGTAGTTTGCTAAAGATCACGTGGACAAGCCAGACAGCTATTGGAAGAATGTTTTGTGGAAGGATGAGACCAAAATGGAACTTTTTGGTTTAAAAGAAAAGAATTATGTTTGGAGAAAGGGAAACACTGCATTCCTGCATAAGAACCTTATCCCATCTGTGAAACATGGTGGTGGTAGTATCATGGTTTGGGCCTGTTTTGCTGCATCTGGGCCAGGACGGCTTGCCATCATTGATGGAACAATGAATTCTGAATTATATCAGAGAATTCTAAAGGAAAATGTCAGGACATCTGTCCATGAACTGAATCTCAAGAGAAGGTGGGTCATGCAGCAAGACAACGAGCCTAAGCACACAAGTCATTCTACCAAAGAATGGTTAAAGAAGAATAAAGTTCATGCTTTGGAATGGCCAAGTCAAAGTCCGGACCTTAATTTAATTGAAATGTCGTGGAAGGACCTGAAGCGAGCAGTTAATGTGAGGAAACCCACCAACATCCCAGAGTTCTGTACGGAGGAATGGACTAAAATTTCTCCAAGCCAGTGTGCAGAGCTGATCAACAGCTACAGGAAACGTTTAGTTGCAGTTATTGCTGCACAGGGGGGTCACACCAGATACTGAAAGCAAAGGTTCACATACCTTTGCCACTCGCTAATATATAATGTTTTATCATTTTGCTCAATAAATAAATGACCAAGTATAATATTTTTGTCTCATTGTTTAACTGGGTTCTCTTTATCTACTTTTAGAACTTGTGTGAAAATCTGATGATGTCTTAGGTCATATTTATGCAGAAATATAGAAAATTCTAAAGGGTTCACAAACTTTCAAGCACCACTGTTATTTATTATTATTTCTGCACATTTTTCATATCTACTGGTGTATCCACAGCCCATTATTGAGTCCGCAAACAATAGAACGCTTTGGTTTGTGTACTGACTCACCTCCAGGAGGCTGGAGTATTAAGTAATGATCAAATATTTCAGTCTCCCAAAACTCAATAGTTTGTTTAACAAAGACTCAGCAAAATGCAGAAGGGAACTGAAATATTGACATTAAACAGAGCACCTGATTTATATGTCTGCAGCTCATTTCAAGCTTGTACAGCTCAGAGCAAAGTGATTTATCTGATTATTAAACACCAAACATTTCTTAATTTATTCTTGGTTGGCTGAACTGAACTAATCTTGTGATAAACTCTATTGATGTCATAACTTTGTCCTCACTAACCAATATGAATGATATAGCAGTACTATTGTTTCATTCATTCATTCACTTTCTTATCCATTTGATCCTGGACAGGTTCATTGGAGCCTAACCGCCGGCATAGGGTGCAAGGCTGGAACAACCCTAGACAGGGCACCAATACATTGTAAGGCAGATACACTCGTACACTAGGGGCACTTTAGGAGCACCAATTAATCTAACATGCATGTCTTTGGACTGTGGGAGGAAATCAGAGTACCCGGAGTAAACCCAACACGGGCAGGACCCAGACCACCCCACCTGGGGAATGAACCCAGGACCTTCTCGCTGTGAGATGACAGTGCTACACACTGAGCCATTGTGCCGCCCTACTATTGTTTCCAAAATACTAATTCTGCAAAACAACAAGCTCTGTGCATAAACAATATAGCAACAACATAGAAAGATTGTTACATCAAGTTGATAATATTAAAAATTACAACCAAACACTAACACAGAAATGCTTGGAAGTAAGGAGGGAGAGAGGCCCAGAAGCATAGACCATGGTCTCCTGAGGGTTAATGTCAGTGTCCCAGTTTGTACAAGATTCAGACAACTAGGCAGATTCACAAATATTTATGTCATCTTCTTTTTATTTCATGTAATTTAATTTACAGTGGGGTCAGAAGTGTTTCTCCACATTTCCTGTGTTATATTCTTTGTTTCATTTGCAATTCTTCTTCTTCTTCTTCTTTCGGCTTCTCCCTTTATCAGGGGTCACCACAGCGAGTTAAACGTTTCCACCTCCCCCTGTCCTCCACGTCCTCTACTCTCACCCCAACTCCCTGCATATCTTCATTTACCACAACCAAATAACTCCTCTTTGGTCTTCCACTATTTTAAATAGTGGCTAACAGGCAGATTTGCTTACTGGTTTATTTACAATATCATTTTAAAGTGTGTCAAACATTTACAGACACTTTGTTAGTATTGCCTTCAAACTGCCTAAATTGAAACATCCTTCCACCTGTTTCTGTCAATGTTTTAGTGGATTTTTGGCGGATTCCTGCTGACAGGAATGGTGTAACTCAGTGAAGTTTGTGGTTCAGACATACTTTTTTAACAGGATTTAGGCTTGCTTGAGTTAGACTTGTGATGACCATGCCAATACATTCACGTTGTTGTCAGTGAGATCACTATCTTGCTACGTAGTTGTGACCCAATTAGAATATTCTGGCTGATGTTTTGAAGCGTTGCTGCAATATTCCTCTTAGCTTATAATACCATCGATTTTCTGAAGCCAATTTTCCAGCAGAATAACTCCACAGCATGATGCTTTACAGCTGGGATGGTGTTCTTTGACTAAAAAAGTTTTATTCTTTTTCCTCCACACATAACACTGACTATTATGATCAAAAAAATAAAATTTGTTTCATCTCATACCTGTACACTCCTCCTGGAGTGTCAGTCTATGTTACAAATTCCAGCCTGGCTTTTTTGCCGGTCTTGGTGTAGGGGCTTGTTCCATGTGCAACAGCCTTTCAGACAATTGCAGTTGAAGACTCTGTTAATGGTGGATGTAGATCAGTGGGAGCTGATAGTTTTTATATAGGGGAAGCATATGTTCTCATATATAATCACCTTATTCTAATAGCCAGCCATAGCAGTGCATTGCAGGGGGGCTGCTGTTAGTTGCATTGCTGTGCTTTGTCTATTGCAAAGTCATTTTTCTTAATAACATCAGGATGCCAGGTGAGGGCATCACACAGTTTGCAGTATCCAGTCCATCTACTTGCATGTTTTTGAGATGTGGTAAGAAAATGAGGTATTTGAAGGAAACCCACACAAACAGCAGCAGAAGAGTTAAAGTATTACAGTTAAATTGCAGTTCACTGGTAAAAGGTGGGGTTAATGAAATGCTGTCCATCGTAAATAATTATTGTATAGCAGACCAGACTACATAACAAAAAATATTGTTTTGAAGACCAATAAAAACAGGCAGGATTTGGTCTGAGTCTGTTAGCTGAAAACACTACAGGAGGTCTGAGACCCCCTATGATCCCTCACCATACGCTCAGTCACTGAGTGTACAAGATTACTGGTGTACAGAAACATGGTGCAAGGAAATCTGTCAACCTTAGATTATTTATGCTTACTCTGATCCTGTGTTAGAATGCTCTCATAAACCATGTGAGACATATAAACATATGATTTCAGTACTGATGAGTATAATTGTTTTGAGATGGTATTGTTTAATGTGTTCGTTTTAATTTGATGTTCATTTGTGTTAAGTGTTGTAAACACTGGGTTATGGTTAGTGTTAATTCCTTTATTACCAAAAAATAATATTCATTATGGAATTATTCTTTATTCCATGCCCTGTTATGATTTTATCATAGTTATGAGTTCAATTAATGAATTGTGTTCTTTCAGAACACTATACATGTTATGGCAATAAGGAGACAATATCCGTCCATCCATTGTCCTCTTATCTGTCGCACGTCACTACACTTCCCATCACATCCATTCAGTTTTCGTCTTTCGTATCACTCCTGTTATAGATCATAGTGACATGAGAATCATAATGAGAAGAAGAAACAAAAAGAGTTGAACCAGCTCAATTTATTATACAAGTATATGGAAAACAGAGCAACAGATCAAATGGCAGGCTGTCATTTTATTCTGCTGATGTCTTCTCTTTGGCCACATCATGGGATATAATGACAAATACATTAATTTAACTTGGCAAACGAGACAAATCTAGCCACAGAGTTTTTAGGTGCAGTACTTTTGAGTATATTCTGTGTGACCTGGTTACTGCGCAGCTCTATGACTCATTATTTTTCTCCCAGCCTGAGACTCAAGTCCAAGAGGCATTCTCATCTATTTTCTCTTGCCGATGCGTGCCATAAGGTCAGCGTTGGCTGCAGCCTTCGCCCGCATGTCTTGCTTTTTGGCCAGATCTATCAGGACACTTAAAATGGTGGTGGGCACATCCAGGGAAAGTGCAAAGCGTGAGCCCTGCATCACTCGTGTAGCTGTTGATGACCGAGGCCGTGTAATGCGTGCTAACCGTCGCTCAAGGTGCTGTTCTTGTGGAACGTTTGCACTCATTATTCCGAAGCGGCTCAGGATGTTGACAACCATCTTGTCCTGGTCGTCTTCATTGTTGTCTGTTATTGCAGTGTAGCTCTGTCTCTGACAAAGAGACTTGCAGGGCAGGAGAAGCAGGGGCAGAAAGTAGAAACACACAAGTGTCCTGTGCATGGTTACCTCTCGGCTGAACAGAATCCACATATACTGTGAATCGAGAGGAACCTGGTGGGGCAGAGGAGACAAAACATAAAAGGCAATATAGATCAAGCCATATTTCGAGTGGAAAGAGACCTGCAATTAAACTTGAGGTAATTTCATATATAAAGCATAAGGAGTTAGCAAACCTTTAAGGCTCTGTTTATTTAAAAGGTTATCTAAAAGGTTGTTTGAGTAGGTGGCATATAGCATGTTTTATAACAAGTACTTTTTAAATTGTCTAAATTCATCTACTTTAAGTTGATTTACAGTTAACCGAAAACTTGATTGGCATACAAAAAAATACCATGCAAGTTGAAATAAACTAGTGATTAATGATGATCTATCCAAGAAAGTAGTTTGCATTAAATACTTAATTAATTTCTGTTGTTTTAATTAAGTACTCTGATTATTGCACTAAATAATCCATGAATATTACCAAGAATATTACCTGGACTGTTGGCAGTATACACTTGCTCACTCTCCCCTGGTCCTTTTACTTGTATGAAGCAGTGTAGTGGCTGATACCAAACCTTGTCACTTTTAATTCTCTCTTCTATTCCTTAAGCTCAGTTTCAGCACCGTTGAACCTTTCCTTCTTCTTAGAGCTGCTAGCTAACGCTGGACCACTCGCCCAGAAAGACAAGTCTTTGTGGAGTTCTTCACCCAACGTCAGATGTCCCAATACTCACCCTTATCGCACCTATCGTTGCCTACGTCTTTCCGCCCACTACTGCATCAGCCTGTTCTTCAACCCTCTCGCCTCCCCCCAATATTTTATTTATCTGCTCTGTCGTTCCTCATCATGCTCTTCTCCTTCCTTTCATTTCCCCCTCCCTTACCTCCATCTCATTGTTTGTCTAAAAATACATATCAGATTTATTAGAGATGTTCTGCATTTGTTTCTTGGCTGCATTTAATGAAAGGGGCAAGCTCTTCTCAAGAAGCAGCCTAAAGATTAGTTACCCGAACTAGCAGCATCCTTTCATCCAGTAAACATCTACTGACGTCTCTTTCCCTGAGCAGGCCTATTCAAAGGATGTTTTTAAAAGGTTGAAAGAATGAGACTGGTATAAGTAGTTTCACCCCTTTAGCATGTGTATAAGCTGAGAAAAATAAGAATCCAAATAATGGACTATAATTAGCAATTATAATTAGCATTTTTTAAATAATGCGTTTTTTAGAGAGCAATTCTGTCACTGTCAGTCGCTGTGAGCCACGTGAGCTCCTATTATTTAACACTCCGTGAAAGCAGTGTGTGTTGTTATAAAAGTAGTAGTGTGAGCGCTTGGTCTTTCTATGAAATTACTTCAGATTTTAAGGCAATTTTTGTTTTCCAGACTTCAAGATAGTAACACTAAACCATGCCTTTACTTTGCTCTTTCCTTTACCATGGTTTCAGGACCTGCTGATTAGAGGTATAATAATTACACTCTGCTTCCATCACTATTGTTCTAAGGGGATGGATTCACTGTTACACCAGCAGCTCTAATGGTACTCTACATTTTGTTGTGTGACCCTAAAAGCTTTTTTGAACTTCTCAGTTTGGGGTCCCTAGTAAACAGCAAGGCAAGGTTTGGGGCCTTTAAGTATACATCATTTTCTGTCTGTCTGACCAAACAAGATAGTGTCTACAGTGGTGTTGCATTAACATACAACAAGCCCTACAAAGTAAATGTTGTTTTCACTGTGGTTTCTTTCAAGCCGGCTTGCTTTTAAGTTAAAAACAAAAAGTGTGGAGTGATAGCAGTAGACATGGTGTGCTTTGTTGTATTACAGCTCCTTAGTGATTATTGGATTATTGAGAGAGATATATATATATATTTATATATATATATATATATATATATATATATATATATATATATATATATACTGCTCAAGAAAATAAAGGAAACACTTAAACAACACAATATAACTCCAAGTACATCAAACTTCTGTGAAATCAAACTGCAAGCAATACTGATTGACAATCAATTTCACATGCCAGAGCCCTGCAAAATGACCTCCAGCAGGCCACAAATGTGCATGTGTCTGCACAAACGGTTAGAAATCGACTCCATGAGGATGGTATGAGGGCCCGACGTCCACAGATGGGGATTGTGCTCACAGCCCAACACCATGCAGGACGCTTGGCATTTGCCAGAGAACACCAGGATTGGCAAATTCGCCACATGTGACAGACGTGACAGAGTCTGGAGACACCGTGGAGAGCGATCTGCTGCCTGCAACAACCTTCAGCATGACCGGTTTGGCAGTGGGTCAGTAATGGTGTGGGGTGGCATTTCTTTTTTTAGAGCCACACAGCCCTCCATGTGATCGCCAGAGGTAGCTTGACTGCCATTAGGTACCGAGATGAGATCCTCAGACCCTTTGAGAGACCATACGCTGGTGCGGTTGGCCCTGGGTTCCTCCTAATGCAGGACAATGCTAGACCTCATGTGGCTGGAGTGTGTCAGCAGTTCCTGCAAGATGCAGGCATTGAAGCTATGGACTGGCCCGCCCGTTCTCCAGACCTGAATCCGATTGAGCACATCTGGGACATCATGTCTTGCTCCATCCACCAACGTCACATTGCACCACAGACTGTCCAGGAGTTGGCAGATGCTTTAGTCCAGGTCTGAAGAGGAGATCCCTCAGGAGACCATCCGCCACCTCATCAGGAGCATGCCCAGGCATTGTAGGGAGGTCACACAGGCACGTGGAGGCCACACACAATACTGAGCCTCATTTTGACTTGTTTTAAGGACATTACATCAAAGTTTGATCAGCCTGTAGAGTGTTTCACCACTTTAATTTTGTGTGTGACTCCAAATCCAGGCCTCCATTGGTTAATAAATGTAATTTCCATTGATGATTTTTGTGTGGTTTTGCTGTGAGCACATTCAACTTTGTACAGAACAAAGTATTCAATGACAATATTTCATTCATTCAGATCTAGGATGTGTTATTTGAGTGTTTCCTTTATTTTTTTGAGCAGTGTATATATAAAACTTAATACACTACTTGTATGGGCTTTACAGAACCAAACAAGTTGTAGTGCTTTGAAATCCAAATGTTATTTAGTGCAAATCATACTGTAACACTAATTTGATCTATCATCAGATCATACTGAGCTAGAAAGCACCGCCAGGGAAGTATGATTAAAAACAAAGCAGTAGAAGCACCAAATTAGGTCTAAATAAGGCATAGAACAAAGTTAGGGGGAAAAATTCCCCCATAAACATCAAAACATTGTCTTCATCTAACTAATGAAATGTCCTGCGTTTCCTTGTTACTGTGTTTCTGACCTCTGGGCATATCAAGGCCCCACCTCCAGAGAGCACACAAAGAAAATCTTACAATACCATTGACATGAGAATGAGACTAAAGCTATGCTTGAGCCCATAAGTAAGAGGCCATAGTAAGTTTAGTCCCAATTTTCTGAAGTCTCAGTCAGAAACTGGTGGAACAGCACAATTGATTTAGCAGGTGTCTTCATGCATAAAGAAGAACTGACTGCTTAGCTTACTAGGATTTTATAATGCTGCTTTAACACATAAGTGCAAAACCATTAATAAAACAAAAACGTAATCTAGTTAGCTACTGATTTTGACAGTTATGCTTTACAGATGTGAACTACAATAACAAGGCTTTCCTTTATGCAATTATTGATTATTTACACAAATGTACTGAGAATTCACCTCTTTGTTTGTCCACTGGTCCTTCTGTTCATGTGTGCTTACATGTGCAGGGTGTGGACTTATAGAGGAAATAATGATTTCCTAACGATGGTATTACATTTGAAGATGATAGAGATTAATGTTTGAAAAAAATCATCAGTGACGTGCAGTGATGACAGTCAGTAGCTGTGGCTGTAGTAGAAAGTCAGGCTCTGCTGAGCAGCGATGATAAAACGCACTGACGTAAAGTGTGCTCAGAAATCTAATTACATCGGTTCAAAATAGCACTTCCATTAGTGTTTACTATGTCACACACTGAATGACGTCACACTAAACAAGTGACAGTGTTGATTAAATTGCAGAGGAACAAATTTTGTGACAAAAAAGCTTATCACAATTATGGAAACTTGAAGCAAGAGTGCATCAAGACTGTAAATGTCTATTAATATTATACATTATGGATACAAGTGCCACAAGTGGTATATGACTTTTGGCCCCCAGTGTACATTGTATCTGTCTGATTTAATATATTTTCCACAGTACATATCAAGTACATATGAAGAAAGAAATAATCTATTTAAGAATAATAAAAATCAAGAAATCTGTTGGCTTCTGCTTTCTGTTTCATTTCAGTTATGTTCATGTTAATTGTGTTGTACCATTTATGTCTGGGTTTTAGCATAAGGGTTTGTTTTTAGTGCATTAAGTGGCTTACAATAGTGATGTATGACTTACTGGCTTTGTTGGTGTATGCCTCTTCCTGTGGAGCGAGTTGAAATAGAGCATATTTGTTTGTGCTTGTACCCTTGCACTAAGTGATAAAAAGCTTTTATCAAGGATTTAATAAAGGACAGTGTGAGCAAGTTTGCAGTTATTGATATTTGTGTAGCCAACGGCCAACGGCAGAAAGCTAAAGCTAGTGAGGGAATTCTTAGACAGGAAGAAAATCAGAATCAGCCATGTGAGGTTATGACCTCATTAAGAGAACTTGTGTACAACCCCTGGCAAAAAGGAGCATGGAATCACCAGTCCTGGATGGCACTCATTCCATACATTTCAATCCTGTAAAACAACTCATATCAAAAAACATGATACAATAATGGTCATCTCCATCTTTAGATTTCCTGGAAAAGTTCAGCCGATGTTGCTTGTCAGATGACCTTGGTTGGGTTGCGGGAGGTGGAAGGGAAGTTCTTGTGACAAGGGGGTAACGGAAAAGGGACGTATAGAATAGCGGGGTACGTGGAAGAAGGAGATGGAGACGGTGGGTAGGGAGACTGAAGTACAATAATAAGGTCATTCAAAGTGCAACTTGTTGGCTTTCAGGAACACTCAAAGAAATGAAGAGAAAACATTGTGGAAGTCAGTGAATGTTACTTTTATTGACCAAGCACAGGAAAAAAATATGGAATCACTCAATTCTGAGAAAAAAGTATGGAATCACTCAAATTTGAGGTAGAAAATAAGGACACACCCAGTCAATTTCCTTTCCCTAAATGGACACCTGCCTCAGAGTAGATCTGCTCGTTAGTCTGCAGTTAAAAACACCTGCAGTCATGACACCTTGGAGGGCTGCTGGACGAAGTGGAGTGGCAAGAACCATGGCCCCAACAAGAGAAATGTCTCTTGAAACAAAAGAGAGGATTGTGAAACTTCTTGAAGAAGGTAACTCTTCACGCATGGTTGCTAAAGATGTGGGCTGTTCACAGTCAGCTGTATCCAAGATATGGACCAAATACAAACAGCATGGAATGGTTGTTAAAGCCAAGCGTACTGGTAGACCAAGAAAGACATCAAAGCGTCAAGACAAACAACTTAAGGCCATTTGTCTTGAAAACCGAAAAAGTACAACTACACAGATGAAGCATAAATGGGAGGAAGCTGGAGCCAATGTATGTGACCGAACCGTTAGAAATCGCCTAAAGGAAATGGGATGTCAATACAGGAAAGCTAAAAGAAAACCATCATTTACACCTAAATATAAAAGAACAAGACTGCAATGGGCTAACTAGAGGCAATCATGGACTGTGGATGACTGGATGAACGTTATCTTCAGTGATAAGTCAAGAATCTGCATTGGACAAGGTGATGATGCTGGAACTTTTTTTTGGTGCTGTTCCAGTGAGATTTATGAAGAGGCCTGCCTGAAGAAATATGATGATATGGGGCTGCATGTCAGGCAAAGGCACTGGGGAGATGACTGTGGTTAATTCTTCTATCGATGCACAAGTTTACATTGAGATTTTGGACAGTTTTCTCATCCCTTCAGTTGAACAGCTGTTTGGAGGTGATGAAATAATTTTCCAAGATGACAATGCATCGTGCCATAGGACAAAAACAGTGAAGGCATTCCTTGGAGAAAGACACATTCAGCCGATGTCATGGCCTGCAAATAGTCCAGATCTCAACCCAATTGAAAACCTGTGGTGGAAATTGTAAAAAATGGTTCACAAGAAGGCTCCAACCTGCAAAGCTGATCTGGCAACTGCTATCAAAGAGAGTTGGCACCAGATTGATGCATAATACTGTTTGTCACTTATCAAGTCCATGCCTCAGAGACTGAAAGCCGTTATAAAAGCCAAAGGTGGTGCAACTAAATACTAGTGATGTATTTTGAATGGTCTTTTGTTTATCTGTTTTTCATGATTCCATACTTTTTTCCTCAGAATTGAGTGATTCCATATTTTTTTCCCTGTGCTTGGTCAATGAAAGTAACATTCACTGACTTCCACAATGTTTTCTCTTCATTTCTTTAAGTGTTCCTGAAAGTCAACAAGTTGCACTTTGGAATGACCTTATTATTGTATCATGTTTTTGATCTGAGTTTGTTTTACAGAATAAAATGTCTGAATGAGTGCTCATCCAAGACTGGTGATTCCATACTTTTTGCTAGGGATGTAGATGGAGAAGAAGAGAGGTCCCAGAATTGGAGCCTAGTGGAACCCCAGTTGCAAGAGCACATGGTGAAGTTATGGATCCGCTCCATGACACCCTGATAAGACTGTCCCTTCAGGTAGGAAGCAAGCCATTGCCCAGGATCAAGTCTGTGATTTCCAAGACAGGAGAGGGACATAAAGAAGAATATAAAGCTCTACACTGGCCTTTGCCCCACATTCTCTGATTGACCTCCTTAGAGTTTTTAAAATCCAACTCGTCTACTTTCGTTCGCAGGGTTGCGGACTTTCTTTAGTTTTCCTAGAATTAAAAAGTCACAGCCGGGGGTAAAAGGCTTTCTCAATACATGGCCCCCCAACCCCCCTCCCAAACTATGGAATAAACTTCCCACTCCACTTTTCGTTCGAGATTCAGACACCCCCTCCAAAGTTTTTAAGTCTAGGCTAAAGAACATACTTATTTACGTCAGCCCTTTGACTAAATTTAGACCCAGGTTGCAGCAGGCTTGGGTCGCTGGGGCAAGGAGTCTGGAGTCATGTCTGGCCTGCCTGCCTTGTCCGCTAGCCGGGAGTGTTGTCGAGTTGGGCGGTCTGGCTGAACTGGGCTTCGGTCCCTCGTGAATCTTGACTCTAATGCATCCTTGCCTTAGAATAAAGGGCAGAGCTGGGGGTTCATAGTCAAAGAGTCTTCATGGTGATTCAGGACGTTGGGGGGTTGCCTTCATTCTTCTCGCCGCTCGTGGGGGATGCCAATGTCTCATGTGATCCCTCTTTGGCTGTGTTTCCTACCAGTTCTCCTCTTTCTACTTTCCTAGCTATGCTGCTATAGCTAATGCTGCCGGGTCTCACGCTACACTTCCTCCCTTCTCCGTTTTCCTCAGTGATGCATGGCATCGTGATTGTTAATAAACACTGTGCTCTTAATCAATAACTAATTACATTTTCTGTTTTCTCTCCGAGCTGTGTTCCGGCAGTTTCCGGCCCCACACATGATGTTCATCTGCTGGAGCTCCACTTCAAGCTGCGTTCCGTCATCAGCTCCAGCCCCATCATATCCGGGCGCCACTTAATGTCGATGTGCATACTTCACATTTTATTCGACCACGCCTTTTGATTTATCATCAATACCGGGCCACTTAATTTGTCGATGTACGCCTACTTCACAGGTTATTCCAACTTTGACATCCATGGACTTTAGTTTCGCGCTCTTAGATTTAATTATCTATACGCCGCCCAAGGAGGTTGGGTCCTTTTTGGAGTCTTGGTGGTCCTCCCCCAAGGTTTTCTTTCTTCCTAGAACTAGGGAAGTTTTTCCTTGGGCCACTGTTGCCCTAGGCTTGCCTCAATTTGGGATTTGGACGTAGTTATTAGAGATAATCTAAACTTGTAAAGTTGCTTTGAGACAATGCTCCATTGTAAAAAGCGCTATATAAATAAATCTGACTTGACTTGACTTGAAGAATCTTGTGGGTGACTGTGTCAAAGGCTGCTGAAAGGTCTAGAAGGATCAGAACCGATTAAAATTTGGTTGCCCTGGGAGCATGTGCTGCTTTGAAGCCACATGGGTTGTGATCATGTAGGTCATTCTGTTTGAGAAAAGTTGATGACTGATTATAGACAGCATGTTCAAATATTTTTGAGAGGAAAGAGAGGAGTGATATTGGATACCAGTAATGAGCACAGCTGTACAAGAAAGTGTCTGAAATAATTTATTGACCCAACAGTTCTGTTCCCTGCAGCCTGGTGGAGCTATACAGTGGTGTGGAAAAGTGTTTGCCCCCTTCCTGATTTCCTATTTTTTGCATGTTTGTCATACTTAAGTGTTTCGGAACATCAAACCAATTTAAATATTAGTCAAAGACAACACAAGTAAACACAAAATGCTGTTTTTAAATGAAGGTGTTTATTATTAGGAGAAAAACCTACATGGCCCTGTGTGAAAGTGATTGCCCCCTAAACCTAATAACTGGTTGGGCCACTCTTAGCAGCAACAACTGCAACCAAGCATTTGCGATAACTTGCAGTGAGTCTTTTACAGCATTGTGGCGGAATTTTGGCCACTCATCTTTGCAGAATTGTTGTAATTCAACCACATTGGAGGGTTTTCGAGCATGAATGGCCTTTTTAAGGTCGTGCCACAGCATCTCAATAGGATTCATCCGGTCAGTGACTAGGCCATTCCAAATTCTTCATTTCGTTTTTCTTCAGCCATTCAGAGGTGGACTTGCTGGTGTGTTTTGGATCATTGTCCTGCTGCAGAACCTGCTGTCTTCCAGGTCCTGAAGCAGCAAAACAGCCCCAGACCATCACACTACCACCATCATATTTTACTGTTGGTATAATGTTCTTTTTCTGAACTGCTGTGTTACTTTTACACCAGATGTAATGGAACACACACCTTCCAACGAGTTCAACTTTTGTATCGTCAGTCCACAGAATGTTTTCTCAAAAGTCGTGGGGATCATCAAAATGTGTTCCGGAAAAATTGAGAAGAGCTTTAATGTTCTTTTTGCTCAGCAGTGCTTTTCGTCGTGGAACTCTGCCATGCAGGCCATTTTTGCCCAGTCTCTTTGTTATGGTGGAGGCATGAGCACTGACCTTAACTGAGGCAAGTGAGGCCTGCAGTTCTTTGGATGATGTTGTGGGGTCTTTTGTGACCTCATGAATGAGTCGTCGCTGTGATCTTGGGGTAATTTTGGTCGGCCGGCTACTCCTGGGAATGTTCACCACTGTTTCATGTCTTCGCCATTTGTGGATAATGACTCTCACTGTGGTTTGCTGAAGTCCCAAATCTTTAGAAATGGCTTTCTAACCCTTTCCAGACTGATAGATCTCAATTACTTTCTTTCGCAATTGGTTCCTGAATTTGTTTGGATCTTGGCATGATGTGTAACTTTTAAGGATCTTTTGTTGTACTTCAGTTTGCCAGGCAGGTCCTATTTAAGTGATGTCCTGATTGAGAACAGGTGTGGCAATAATCAGGCCTGGGAGTAGCTTGAAACAGTGAACTCAGGTGTGATAAACCATAGTTATGTTTTAACAAGGGGGGGCAATCACTTTTTCACACAGGGCCATGTAGGTTTGGATGTTTTTTCTCCCTTAATAATAAACACCCGCATTTTGTGTTTACATGTGTTGTCTTTGACTAATACTTAAATTGGTTTGATGTTCCGAAACACTTGTGTGACAAACATGCAATAAGATAGGAAATCAGGAAGTGTTCAAACACTTTTTCACACCACTGTATATGGTATGTTGAATGTAGGGAATCATGATTAGGGGACAATTTCAGATACAAACCGTAAGTACAGGTGCCCCATATTTTATATAAAAATTATTTGCTGGTGTAATCAAGGAGTCCATAAAAGTAACTGTAATATGATGGTATGCCTTCTTATGCATCCTAATATGAACTACTTGACATCTGTGAAGTGTGAATACCATGTATAGCAGCCGCCTCCGTCACAAGGCAGTAGGGCTCATTAATGACCTCACTAAGCCGAGTCAAGGCGTAATGGGCTAGAGTGGAACAGATACATTCTCATTTCAGCTATGCGCAATAATTATATATTTCACCTAATACTGTACCTACTGCATGCTGCTGGCCATTTTCAGATTACTGACCACATTTTGTCATTATTATTAGACACTCAATGACCAATATAATTAATAACTTCCGAGTTTGTGAATTATAACCTTGTGACCATATAACCTTATCCTAATATCTAATCTCTTATTCCTGCTCAGAATGTGATATTGGGTTTTAGAATAATAATTGAATAATGGTTTCATTGATTTTCCGTTATTTCATAGGTTTTATCAAAATCCCATGTACAAAACGGAATGTGATTTTTTTTTCTCCTAATGCTATGTTATTGGTCATCCAGATACTTCAATACTGTAGTCTTTTGAACTGATAAAACACCTAATGTTTCTAAAATATGTAAATATTTATAAAAGGCTTAAACTGGAGCATGTGCCTGCAAAGGCTTAAAGACTTCATAATATACAAATACAAATTACATCTTTATGACATGGAAATTTAGTGTTTCCTTGACTTATTATAAAACAATTCAATATTTTTAAAAGTTTCTTCTGACATTTAAATATTGCTATTACACTGAGAACATTAAATGAAGCTCGTGATGTGTTTGCATGAATTTATGCATTGTGCTGGTGCTACATGACTGGTTGAATGGAAAACTATGATTATGGATGTGAACAAAATAAGCCAGGTCTTACTGTCCAACATCAGTGTCTGATTTTGTGGATCAATGTAAATTAGTCTCAGTGGTCATGTTATACAATCTAGTGGAAAGTCTGAAAACAGGATGGAGGTTACAGCACCTATAGAACACTTAAAAAAAAAAAATGGCCTTGTATTTGAAAAGAGATGTTCAAGTGACCACATTGGTCATGTAATAGACTTACTGTGCCATCAGTGATGTTAAAATAGCCTGTTGTATTGAATGCATTTTCTCATCCCAAGTTAGGCTGCTGATCGATTGATGAAAAAGGGACGTTGATTGTCATTGATTCTACTTCCCAGAAACTCTTAAAAAAAGAAAGAAAAAATGGCAAAGAAGTAAAAATCAATGATGTTTAAGGAGCTTTAGGGATTTAACCTGCATAATGGTGGTTTCAACATTGGGCTCCAATACTTGGATTGACAGTTAATACTGTATAACCGTCCTTCCAGAAACTACTGTTCAGATTATCATTTGGGAACTACCAGGAGCTGTGTTCTGCTCCAAGACACTTTATAATATAAGCTCTAACTGTAATTTCTTTCAGAATTCTATTTTATGCTTGCTCAAATGTCATTAGAGTCTGCTTGTGCTGTGGATAGATTGTTTTTGTTTATTTATTTAACTTAAGGATCAGCATCAACGGCTAATTGATTGGATAGGAGCAAGGACACAAATGGACCAAGTCAGGACACCAGGGCAATTTAGAGCGACCAGTTAACCTTTCACTCCCTTACCCCCCCCGCCCACACGTATGGGAATGTGTGAGGAAACCAGAGCCATGGATAGAAGTACAGAATCAGAATAGGTCATTTATCCATCCATTTTAATTAATGTGTGTACCATGGTTATAAAGAAAACCATAGGAAGTTACTGTCTGCATTGATCGAATGAAACTTTTCTTTGATTTATTTCAGAGGTCAAAAAGTAGATCAAGTAGATAAAGATTACCCCACTTAACAAAAATAATATACTTGGTCATGTATTTCCAGTGGAAAACAATCCAATGCTACATATTTGTGATTTTGTTTTAAATCAATGGAAGGACAATCAGGTGTGAGTGGGTACATAGTTGTATTTAAAGAAAAGGAATGTCTGAGTCTGCTCTTCAAAGCACTTTGTGGAAGTGTGTCATGGTACGATCAAAAAAGCTTTTATCTTTTTGATTTAAAAAAACCGTCTAAAGAGTCTGAACCCCATCAATACACAACCAGACAGAATGTGAACAAGTAGAGGAATTTCAAGGCCATTTTCAGTCTGTCGACCAACAAAGATCACTCCAAAAGGCGTGCAATAGTCTCACAAAGGAACCGAAGAACCCACTCCTAACCAATTCTCTCACATTGTCTAAAGTTCATGTTTATGACTCCATTGTCAGGACACTCTAGATTCTAAATGGTTTACAAACATTCAAGCACAGTCTTCACCCTTCTGAGAAAGCTTGCCTCTAGATTTTGGAACATGACTATGAGGTAGGACATGTTTAGCCCTGATTCACTGTTACATTCCAAGTATTGTCAGAGGTGTCCGTTATAGTTAAGGTCAGGACTCAAGTAAAGTTCTGGCAAACAATTTCATTCTAGACTTCAGTTCCTTTTATAGTCACTGTGGAGTTCAGTTGTGGTGTTCATCCCATTATGCTGCCATTCTGCTATTTCATATTATGAAAATGTTAACTGTAACTCTGGCTGAGATCACTAATTAGAAAGAGATCACTAAAACAAAAATCACTAATCACAAGAAGTGTCCACAAATAGAATTAACAATAATCTAAATCAGCTACATTAGTGCTTGAAAGTTTGTAAACCTTTTAGAATTTTCTATATTTTCTGCGTAAAAATGACCTAAAACATCATCAGATTTTCAACACTTCTGCTGGATTAACGTCAGGACTTTGACATGGCCATTCCAAAACATTAACTTTAGCCTTCTTCAGCCATTTTTTTTCTTAGAATGACGTATGCTTAGAGTCCTTATCTTGCTGCATGACTCACATTCTCTTGGGTTATTATTACTGCAGTATGTTGCACTCCTGAAAAATAACCAAACCCCAAGCCCAACAGAAACAAAGGTTCATACCACCATGTTCATTTCCTCCTGACAGCAAGGTTGAATAAGTACAGTACACAATTTAAGAAGGACAATGAAGCTTCTCTGATTAGAACAATGTTTATCCAGAGCAAGCAATTTCCATACATAATTATGTCTTTAATGACTCGCTGGTACCTGAATTTCATTAACTTTTTGTATTTCTTTGGTTCTCATCAAGTCCCAAAAGTTTGATAAAGAGAAGTCAACTAAAAAAATTGAGACATATAAATGTGTATGTCCTGTTCCTCTGGAAATTTTGTACTTCTCTACAATTTTTTAATCCTGTCTCTCTCCCTCTCTATATGCAGCAAGATAACGTGTATGTATGTGTGTGTGTGTATATATATATATATATATATATATATATATATACACATATATATATATATACACACACATATACATACATATATATATATATATATACACACACACACACACACACGTATAACTGCTTGTTAATGCAAATATCTTATTAGCCAAATACATAGCAGCAGCTCAGTGCATTTAGACATGATGACCTGCTGAGGTTCAAACTGAGCACCAAAATGGGGAAGAAAGGTAGTTTAACTGACTTTGAACGTGGCATGGATGTTGGTGCTAAACGGGCTAGGCTCAGTATTGTAGTATATCAGCTCAAATCAGGTTCATACTGTCTGCAATGAAATAGAAGTCAAAGTAAGAAACACTGTTTCCCTACAGTGGTGCTTGAAAGTTTGTGAATCCTTTAGAAATTCATATATTTCTGCATAAATATGATATAAAACATCATCGGATTTTCACACAAGTCCTAAGAGTACATACAGAGAACCCAGTTAAACAAATGAGACAAAAACATTATACTTGATCATTTATTTATTGAAATAAGTGATCCAATATTACTTAATAGTCAGTGGCAAAAGTATGTGAACCTCTAAAATTAGCAGTGAATTTGAAGGTGAAATTAAAGTCAGGTGTTTTAAATCAATGGGATGACAATCGGGTGTGAGTGGGCACCCTGTTTTATTTAAAGAACAGAGATCTATGAAAGTCTGCTCTTCACAACACATGTTTGTGGAAGTGTATCATGGCACAAACAAGAGATTTCTGAAGACCTCAGAAAGAGAGTTGTTGATGCTCATCAGGCTGGAAAAGGTTACAAAACCATCTCTAAAGAGTTTGGACTACACCAATCCACAGTCAGACAGATTGTGTACAAATGGAAGAAATTCAAGACCATCGTTTCCCTCCCCAGGAGTGGTCGACCAA
>JAJAGP010004420.1:12248-50315 GCA_025084515.1 Ancistrus triradiatus | reverse complement strand
TATGATGGCAGAGAGGAAGGGAGATGAAGAGATGGTCCTTACATCTGAACACATGCAATAAAACAAGGAGGAAAAGAAATTCCTGATACACATTGAAGCTCACCACGGGAAGCATTTCTCCTGACTGGATGTTGAATAGAACGACAACTGCACACTAGGTGTTATAAATAAGGAAACAGCTTTAGGATTAAGCTCTAAATAACTGAATTTAAAGTACAGCTCAGAATCTGCAGAAGCGTTCTGAATCCATATTAGGCCCGTCACAATTCTGAAGTTTTAGGTGACGATATAACACCATACGCTTTGGTTGTTCTAACCCTGTGAGGACTTTTCATTGAGATAATGATGACTGTACAGAATTAATTCTACACCTACTCCTTACTGTAACTGTTACCTCAGTGACTAAATATAAATATTGGGGTGCTTTTTTCAAATAAACCATTGAACATTGTATTTACTGACTATTTCTAAATACTCGTACATTTAGACAGCCTATATTTTTTAATTGAAAATTAGAACTACGGAATTGTATTCACTGCAGTCACCTCAAATAACTGTGGGGATTCATGTCTAAAATCATTAGCCATGGGGATTTCCGTTATTATGCTGTTTCTACAAGGTTAGAAAGAGCTGTAGAGAAATCTATAGTCTCTGGGATAACACAGAATGGGAAAGACCAAAAGGACAAAAATAGAAACAAAACACCTGGCTGCAGTAAGAGAAAATATGGAGGAAGAGGAGGAGTTATGTTCTTCACAGCCCATTGCCCTGAGGTTGAATGATACGATGGCGTTACCCACGATGCTTTTCTTTGTCTTCCATTAGAATCCATCCAGGTGGTTCATGCTGTTTGCTCGTAAGTGGATCTCTTCTAGAAAGTTCTCTAGGTGCTCAATCAGAACTCGCTTCTTAAATCTGCACATAAACGTTTTTTGCTGTAAGTGCATGCTTGTGAATAAAAATAGTAAAACATCATCTGCCTTAGTGTCTTCACTAACTAAATTAGCTACTGCATAAACCAAAATTGACTTCTTACTAATAAGAAGTCAGCTGTAGAATCACTGCTACACTTGGTAAGGATAGGTAAAAAAAAATGCTGTTGTGATTAATTACCTCACTGAAATAAGAAAAACCTAACTTCCAGAAAATTAAAACCCTTAAAACAAAATCATGGGTGAATGGGTACCACTAGAAATTAGAACTTCTGAATGCTGTAGTATCTGTAGTACCAAATATGACCTGTATGATAATTCATGCTGGAGCTGTTGTCAAACCTGCTAAACCTTTAATATTTAGCCTTACTCTGATATTCAGTGTGACTTTGTGGGTGTTCATATATTGTTAAAACTTAATTACAAATGATTAAGATAATACATTAATAACACGTTAACACCCTAACAGCATTAATCACTATTCCTATATTTTACATTTCACATATAGCACTATTAGTCTATGGGGAAGAGAACCTTACCTGAGACACTGTACAGACACTTCCTTATAGGACTTTGCCCATTACTGTGTCACAGCAGGCATCACTGGTCAAATCTCATTCGTCCAACATTTTCGTTTTTTCAAACATGCAGTGAAAAAATAAGAGCTAAACAGGAAGCCATAATAAAAGCAGATATGTGAGTTTGCAATGTACCTGGCTGCCTCTTTGATGATGTTCTGCAAGAAGGTGAGTCGTGTTTCTAGACTGCCCTGAATTTGCTTCAGAAGGTAGAAGATTTTCTCATGATCTGCAAGGATAGTCATGTTTATTGATGTTCAATAAAAAACAAATAAAGAAATACAAACCACAGGTTGTTTTAATACTATACATATGCATTTAGGAATCATTGTAATTTTACATACATGGTATATGTCATGAAAATGTTCTGCTGGGAACCCACTGTCCATTTGATCAGTTCCACTTACCATATAGAAGCACTTTGTAGATCTACAATTACAGACTGTAGTGCATCTGTTTCTTTGTTAGTCCCCTTTACTCAGTTCTCTAAAGGTCAGGACCACCACTGATCAGGTGCTATTTGGGTGGTGGATCAGTCTCAGCACTGCAGAGACAGCCATGTGGTGGTGTGTTAGTGTGTGTTGTGCTGGCACAAGTGGATCAGACACAGCAGTGCTGCTGGAGTTTATAAACACTTCAGTGTCACTGATGGACTAAAAATAGTCCACCAAACAAAAACATCCATTCACTAGCATCCTTTGAGCACTTAAAAAGGACTAGTGGATGACCAACAGATAAGCTACTATCTCTGACTTTACATCTACAAGGTACAGCAGTATGGTAGATGTGTCTAATATACAGTGGGGCAAAAAAGTATTTAGCCAGCCACTGATTGCACAAGTTCTCCTACTTAGAAAGATGACAGGTCTGTAATTTTCATCATAGCTACACTTCAACTATGAGAGACAAAATGAGAGAAAAAAATCCAGGAAATCCCATTGTAGGATTTTTGAAGAATTTAATTGTAAATCATGGTGGAAAATAAGTATTTGGTCAATAACAAAAGTTCAACTCAATACTTTGTAACATAACCTTTGTGATTTGGATTTGTTTTTCTCATTTTGTCTCTCATAGTTGAAGTGTACTTCTGATGAAAATTACAGACCTCTGTCAGCGCAGTTCAAATTGCCTAGTGTGAGTACACCCCAAGACACCACCACCACATCAGTGTCACTGTAGTGCTGAGAATGATTCCCCACCCATATAGTACCTTACCTTATCTGAGGTGGCTCTGATCATTAGAGAACAGAGTAAAGAGGACTAACAAAGTATTAGAGAAACAGATGGACTAAAGTCTGTAATTATAAAACTATAAAGGGCAGCTATATGATAACTGAAACTGGTAAGATAGACAATGATTCAGTGCCTACTCACTCACCTGGCCACCCCTCTCTCTAAGACGTGTGTATGAGTGTGATGCCCAAACTGGCCAAAATGCCCTGCCAGGTCACCACGGAGGTGGGCTAGCAAATTGCTGCTGCATCACCAGAGGGTATTATTAAAATTATTAATATGAATTAATAATAAATGGCATAATAAGGCCAAATAACTAAATTAACATGCAAGTATAATAATGATATATAATTGATTAAGAGTCACTTACGTCGACCAGGCTTCCTTATCTCCCTGGTGATGAGAATGTGGAGCTCCGTATTCACCTTGCACCCTTCCTCCTTCTTCCTCTTCTTCACTTCCTCATCCTCTTCACTCATTTCTGCATCCTCTTGCTCCTCATGCCTCTCTTCAAACTCATTTTTCTGTTCTCCTGCATCCTCTTGCTCCTCTTGCCCTCTCCTTCTTTTCTTCCTCCCTTTTGTTAGGTGTGTCCTGGTTGGAAGTTAGTTGGCAAGGTGCAAGTCCTTTGGTGGCACTTTTTTTTTTTTCCCAAATTTTGAAATCGGTCCACATGATTTGTGCTGGTGCGGTCGAAGAGAAAAAAACCTTTTTTCGAGGCTGACTGCAATGGTGGATTCTGGTCCACTTTTCCACATTCCCAGGTGAACCCACCGTTGGTTTTGCATCTGAACTGAGGGTGATTTTGAATCAGGTTGGTTTAATTAAGACAATTGAATCAGGTTAAATGAAACAAATATTCACGCCCTGGGAAGTCCCATTTAAAAAAGATTTTTTAATAAAATCAATCCAAAAATATATTCAGAACACAATTCCCATGCTACATTCAATGTCCATTAATAAGGAAGGAGCGTTTTCCTTCCTCCCTTAGACAAATATGTTAACAAACAATTCACTAGGATTGTGAATGGAAACCTCAATTCTATAGTCCAGATGAAGAACAAAAAATAGAGGTATTCTGGCAACACACACCAAGGTGAGTTGTTAAACAATGAAACAAAAAACAACCAAATTTCCCACTTAAATTAAGCCATGGTGTAGAAAGCCATATTATGGGGGGCTGGTTCCTTCCACCAAAGTTTTTGAGAAACCTTGTAAATACATAGAATCAAGAAAACGTCCGTGTAGTTGTTCCAAGGAGATTCCTTTTTAAAGAAGGAGTTCTCAGATTCCCTTTCCTTTGCCCCTCTGGTGTTTCTCAAAGTTCATCACAGAGTACAGATAATGATGACTTTACAAGCTTTTTCTGTTGGCAAAACAGGAAAATTGGCACAATGGACTAACTACAGGGGAAGCAACAATAACAATTTTAACATGTTGGTTTTGGTTTAATTTTTGAATATTCATAGAATTTTTTCAGCCCTTTTGCCTGTTGGCATTTATAGGCTTTTGGGGTTTGCAGTTTTTGGGGTTAAGCGGCCCACTTTTGTAAACTGGTTTGTCAATGTTTTGTGTGACAGAATAAAAATCCATGGGTTTTCAAAATTAACAAAATTAATACTGATTTAGTAGCCCAATACAGTGGGGCAAAAAAGGAATTTAGTCCCCACTGATTGTGCAAGTTTCTCCTACTTAGAAGATGAGAGAGGTCTGGTAAATTTAAAAATCATAAGCTAACAACACCTTTCAACTATGAGAGACAAATGAGAAAAAAAAATCCAGGAATCACACCTGTAGGAATTGTTTAAAGAATTTAAAATTGTAAATTGTATGGTGGGGAAATAAGTATTGTCCAATAACAAGAGTTCAAACTTCAACAGTTTAACCTGTTTGGCAATGGAACAGAAGGTTCAAACTTTTTCCTGTAAAGTCCTTCACCAGGTTTTGGCACACACTGGAAGCTGGTAGTTTTTGGCCCCCAATTTTTCCCTCATGCAGATTCTCCCTCTAGAGCAGAGATGTTTTGGGGCAACACAGACTTCCAAAACTCCCCCCTCCCACACATTTTCCTATGGGGCCCTGAGGTTTCCTTGGAGACCTGGCTAGGCCCAACTCCCAGGACCCTTGAAAATGCCTTTTTTTTTTTTTTAAACGGAGCCACTCCCTCCCCTTCGTTGGCGCCGAGCCTGTGTTGTTTTTTGGGAATCATTTTGTTCATGCTGGAATAAACCCAGCCCCACGTTTCAATCTTTCAATGCTCTCACTGATGGAAGGAGGTTTTGGCTTAAAATCTCACGATACATGGCCCCGTTCATTCTTCCCTTAACACGGATCAGTCGTCCTGTCCCCTCTGCAGAAAAACAGCCCCAAAGCATGATGTTTCCACCCCCATGCTTCACAGTAGGTATGGTGTTCTTGGGATGCAACTCAGCATTCTTCTTCCTCCAAACACAACGAGTTGAGTTTTTACCAAAAAGTTCTATTTTGATTTCATCTGACCACATGATATTCTCCCAATCCTCTTCTGGATCATCCATATGCTCGGCGTAGTGTGTTACTGATGGTAGCCTTTGTTATTTTGGTCCCAGCTCTCTGCAGGTCATTCATCAGGTCCCTCCATGTAGTTCTGGGATCTTTGGATCATGGAACCGTTGTCATGATCATTTTGACCCCATGATTGAGATCTTGCGTGGAGCCCCAGATCGAAGTAGATTATCAATGGTCTTGTAGGCCTTCCA
Source organism: Ancistrus triradiatus (assembly GCA_025084515.1). Classification (NCBI taxonomy): domain Eukaryota; kingdom Metazoa; phylum Chordata; class Actinopteri; order Siluriformes; family Loricariidae; genus Ancistrus; species Ancistrus triradiatus. The sequence continues at coordinate 44,834 of JAJAGP010004420.1, read as the reverse complement.
TTTTCTTACAATTGCTCCCACAGCTGATTTATTCACACCAACCTGTTTGCCTATTGTAGATTCACTCTTCCAACCTGGTGCAGGTCTACTTCCTGGTGTTCCTCAACAGCTCTTTGGTCTTGGCCATGGTTGAGTTTGAAGTCTGACTGTTTGAGGCTGTGGACAGGTGTCTTTTATACAGATAACGAGGTCAAACAGGTGCCATTAATACAGGTAATGAGTGGAGGACAGAAGAGCTTCTCTTGCTTGTTTGTGGGTGACCAAATACTTATTTTCCACCTTGATTTACATCCTACAATGTGATTTCCTGGATTTTTTTCCCCCTCGTTTTGTCTCTCATAGTTGAAGTGTAGCTGTGATGAAAATTACAGACCCCTCTCATCTTTCTAAGCAGGAGAACTTGCACAATCAGTGGCTGACTAAATACTTTTTTGCCCCACTGTAGAAAAAACAGGGTCCAGCAAAGTACAGATTGTGTATTTCCCTTACCTCTGGGTGGCGTCTTATTTGGCGGTGTGTATGCCTGTCCCAGGCGAAGTATGGGTGACATACACCTCCTCCTTTTGGGGGCACCAGCAGGTGAGCTGGCATCAGCAGGTCGCTTGCCTTTCCCTTGAGTTCCTGTCACAAACTCATCTGCCTCATCTACCACCATCGCCTGTGAAAGAAGAGTCAGATTGTGTAACTTTTTTATACTGTTGTTGGAATAAGAAGTGATTCCATTACTTTTTTAGTTCAGACAACATTTTATATATAAAACAAGCAGTGACTTATTTGCTTGTTTTATATATGTATGTATTAAAGGTGCTTTGGTGGTGCAGCAGTCTAATTTGCGAGGCCACCACCTTTTCTTTTCCTTTAAGACACCAAATTCATCTTCTCAAGTCTGTAGTGCACATAAAAAATGAAACACAGAAAAATAACAAAAGGAGCGTCACTAACTTTTGTATGAAGAAACCAGACAATCTGACAAGCCTGGTTAGAGCTTAGCACAAGAGTCCACTTATTACTCCAGAGACTTCATGACAGTTAGTATAAACATCAGAGAAGAGTCATAAGCAACAAAGGGGGAATATAAACAAAACATGCTACTCATGCAATTATGTATGCAATTATGACAAAAATGTTAATTAATCAAAAGTCTCAACTTAAAAGGATCACTAAATAAAAGATCACGATTACTCCTAATCCTAAATGAAAAACGCATTTCAATTGGGAACTACTGCTGTTATTTTAGTGCATTGGGAATGCAGGAATGAGAGACTGATTTCCTGTAAGTTCTGGGTGGTGTCTAAAAAACAACCAAACAAAAAACTTATTCACTAATGTTTCAGCATCCAAAACTGCTTGGTCATTTAAAATGTTAATGTGTTGGCATCAGCAAATACCATGACTGAACGTGAAAACTGCTTGTGAACTTCCCTTATACAAGCGCGATGGATATTTAAAACTGACTTCCCTTTCAAACTTTTCACTTTTAGTTTGGAAATCTTAGGTATAAAACAGGAGTCATAACAGCACTAACAGTATGATTATTAGAAGTAACATGATTAAAAGTAGCAGCAGTAATAGTGATTACTAACAGTAGGAATATTGGTGGTAGTAGGAAGCAGTAACTGATAGTAGTAGTAATACTAGCAGCCGCAGCAGAAACATACTAAGTAACAGTAGTAAGAAGTCACAGTAGTAGTACAGACAGTCCTCTGTATGTATGGGGATCGGTTCCAGGATGCCTGAGGATACCAAACTCTACAGAATACAGATTGATTATAACACCTAATACAATGTAACTGTTAAGTAAAAAGTCATAACATATTATTTAGGTAATAAAGACTAGTTAAAAAAATCTGTACATCTGAACGAACAAGATGGAAGGTGAACCATGCTAAATTGATCAGTGTTAATTTCGTTGATGAATGATTTTCGGCATAGGTTTCGTCAACGACACTTTTTTTCAAACGAAAACGAGATGACGACTAAAATTGAGATTAATGAAAAACAACCAAAATTAGGACGAAATGAATTGGCACTTCTGTCAACATATGCATATGTGGACAGGCGGGAAACGCACACATTTGATTTCCCCCCCGGGAAAATCGTACAACTAGCATCTGTAGTGTTTCTCAGGAAACCAACTCGACAATGTCAACAATTGGGAGAAAGATGAGAGTCGATATATGGGCACATTTCTTATTTGATGTCAAGGATAAACAAGACTATGTAAACCGTGTGGGGCGACCATCTCCGGTAAAAACACAACAAACTTGAAACGACATCTGCAGGCATGTCGTCCTGATACTGCGGTCAAGCTATCCGCATCTGAATGAAGCGAGCTCCTACTTTAGCGGTATTACGGTAGTGCGTTGCAAACTCACTCGAAGTTCAGTATGTTGAAGCCAATGTTTCAGCGAATAAAGTAGGGATTAAAATATGTTTCCAGATCGCGATGTGGATACATTTTACTATGCCTAAAAAGTGTTCATACTATCTTTAAGGAGTATTCTGGTAACATAACTCCGTTTTATACTGTAATTATGTTTATTAAAGCACATAATATAATTTATTCTATTCTGCACTATCTCATGAGTGTCCACACCGAGTTTGAAGCAGATTGGTGGAAATTGAGTTTCACTTTAATGTATCCTATTATTTTCAATGCATGCATGTAGATGTTTCATTTCGTCTAAGTGAATGACTTAAAGGTAGCCTGTGGTTAAGGTACTGGACTTTGGACCAGAAGGTCTAGGGTTCAAATCCCACCTCTGCCAAGCTGCCACTGTTGGGTCCTTGAGCAAGACCCTTAACCCACAATTGCTTGGATTGTAAGACTGTATCAATTGTAAGTCGCTCTGGATAAGGGCGTCTGCTAAATGCTGTAAATGTAAATGTAAATGTTAAAGAATTCAAGGGAAATGTTAAAACAAAGAATTTAAGTATTGCAACCTTTACATGTCATATTTTAGTCAACTGAATCTAGTGTAAATTTAGTCGACTATAACCTTACCATAAATAGTCAACTAAAACTACAAACAATTCAGATGACTAAATTAAGACTAAAACAAAATTATGTTAAGTCAAAATACTATGACTAAAACTAAACCAAACTTTGCTGTCAAACTTAACACTGGTACTGAGAGAGACTGAGGAGCTGTGAAATTGTGGAAGAGTACAGCAGGGTATGAAATTTTCCCTCCTAAGAAAAACAGCTATCCCCCACAACAATTTGACTGCATCCCCTCTTCTTATGCCTCACAGTGGTTTGGTCCCCTGCCTACCATAACAACCCAACCGCACCACCAAACAGATTGTTTCCTCGATACGGCGATACAGCTCTCCTTCTCGTCAGATGAAGCACATTGTGCAGATTCACCACTTGTGTCTAAAGTGTTTTCAAGTTGCACATCTACAACCCATTGCTCCCAATGACCAGTTGCTGATCACCATCGTTAGGGTGGAACCTAAAATGACTGTCTATGTACTCTCCATGTAGTGCACTATATGCAGAAGGAATAGTACATTTACACCCTTTATAGTGCACTACATATTAAAAAGAAAGCCGTTTTTTCTACTTATACCACAGCAGTACTTAAACTTTACAATGACATAACGAGTGCTTGGGTCTTTATTTTAATTGGCTGAAAAGTCCTAGCTAAAAAGCCAACCAAAAACTAATGCAAGCTCCATTAACTGGCATCAGCTGCATTTTGGCAATCTAGTACAAGAATGTACTTTAAAAGTTACATTTCCAACAGAGGAATGGTTAAAAGATAGATTTTATCCTATTATAAAGTATTATAATTTTTAACGTTGATCAGCCCGACGTTAAACAGTGCATACCTGAATAGTGTTAAAGATCATGATGCAACTGAGCAGGGAAGAATGAATCAAAATATTTTTACTCAAAAATCCTGACTGTAAGCCAATACCAGAGCTCTGTCAGCAAATAGGATCCACATATAAAACATGTCCATGTATTCCCTGTGCATTATTAAGGCACGGAATCCCAATACTTCTGCCAAGAGTAACCATGTGTTAGCTGACTGATTAAAATGCCCAAATTTGAGTACTGAAAAAGATGGTGTACATATTAAGCAAGTTCTGTAAATAAAACCTTATGGTTTGACTTTCTTCCAAATAATGCTTTTGAGACACCCTTTAGAAGTAGTAAAAGTAGGAATAGTTATAGGAGCGGTCTAAATAATAATATTATTAGATGTCCCCAAACTAATAATAGTACCAGCCATAGAAATACAGTTAGTGATAACACGTTGTATCAGTAAATAGTATTACAGAACACAAGTCACTGATGGTGCCTTTTAGCATGAGCATACATTCAAAAAGTGCAAACACACAATAAAAAAAAAAAAAACATACCTTCTTGTCTAGTTTAAAGGGGTTACCAAAAGTGTGAAGACGCCTGGGCTGGTCTGGGTCCGCCTCCCTTAGGGGGGCAGGGACAAGCTTCAGGTAGTCCTGATAGTTGCCCATCTGTGCTATGGGCACACTGTGGAGCTGATCTAAAATGGAGAAGGGTACATAAGCACAAAGTTCATATACAGAGACTGAAATGGTCATTGCAATCCAGCTGTTCTGTGCTCCTGCTTTTAGGTTGATGGAGGTACAGTAAATGACCAACAACGGCACAAACAGTACCACTGGTCCTTACTGACCACACTTATCCATATATGGGCCATGCATATTACCTCATGAACACTTAAACAGAGCATGTCCCACTCATTTCTGATCGAGGTAGTGGTGACAATGGGGAGCGAAAGGCAAAAAAGTGTTGTTGCTGGCCTCGGTAGTGGCATCACCAACAAATGCAAGTTTGTTGAGTGGCAACAGGTAGTGTTAATTCCAGAAGCTGCACTGTTGCAGAATAAAAAGAGTTTTCAGACCTAAATATCGATGCAAAGAAACAAATTGCTTTTTCACAGGAAAAATCTAACTGTAACTGCTGGAGTACAGCCCACTCCTTCACCCTCACTTCCTGCGAGAATGGCTTCAGTAGAACCCCTCAAGTGGCGCGGTGAGTGAAAGAGAGAACGCAACCTCCGCTGAAGACACGTGGCAATGTAAAACAGTGGCATTTAAATCTACCAGTAAACAATTTCAGACTACAGTCTATTTCAAATGTCTAAAATGATTTATTTCAATAACAGACAGAGACGCAAAACTCAGATTCATGTATTAATGAGCAATTTAAATGCCACTGTTTGATATTCCCAAGCGCCTTCAGTGGAGGTTGCGATCTCAGATGCTAGGTCACAAATGCAAGTTACATTACAATTGATATTGAGATACATAATTGAAATGCAAATGAGCTATAATTAAATTACCTGTGGCTTGGTGACTTTCTTTTACATGTTTTTGAATTTACTTTTCTCCATGAAAGAAACCTAAACAAACTAGTTTCTGACTGAAAAGCATTAGCCGCTCAGGATTTTTGGAAAGATGCTGGGGCCATCATGGGGAAATGGAGTGCCTGTAGGGAATTTGCATGTTTGTGTCCTGTAGTGCTGCTCAGCACACCAGGATAAAATCAACCTTTCACCACCATGATTTTAGTGGGGCACAGCAACATTTCACTGGGGCATGTGTCCCAGTAATGTGGGTCTGATCATGCCCCTGAGAACCTTCCAAAGACTCAGTTTGGCAATGTAAGCTTCATAAAAACTTCACAGCAACTATCAATTAGGCCTAACTACAAATAAAGAAAATAGACAATGTATGGAGAAGTTTTACAGTTTTTACAGATGCTAGCTGTGTTCCTACAGTGGTGCTTGAAAGTTTGTGAACCCTTTAGAATTTTTCTATATTTTCTGCATAAATATGGACCTAAAACATCATCAGATTTTCACACAGGTCCTAAAAGTAGATAAAAGAGAACCCAGTTAAACAAATGATACAAAAATATTATACTTGGTCATTTATGTATTGAGGAAAATGATCCAATATTACATATAAGTTTGTGGTGGCAAAAAGTATGTGACCCCTCTAAGATTAGCAGTTAATTTAAAGGTGAAATTAGATGTTTTTCAGTCAATCAGGTGTAAGGGGGCACCCTGTTTTATTTAAAGAACAGGGATCTATCAATCAAAGTCTGCTCTTTCACAACACGTTTGTGGAAGTGTATCAGGGCACGAACAAAGGAGATTTCTGAGGACCTCAAAAAAAGAGTTGTTGATGCTTATCAGGCTGTAAAAGGTTACAAACCCATTTCTAAAGAGTTTGGACTCCTCCAATCCACAGTCAGACAGATTGTGTACAAATGGAGGAAATTCAAGACCATTGTTACCCTCCCCAGGAGTGGTCGACCAACAATGATCACTCCAAGAGCAAGGCGTGTGTAATAGTTGGCAAGGAAACAAAGGGACTCCAGGGTAACTTCTAAGCAACTGAAGGCCTCTCTCACATTGGCTTTATGCTAATGTTCATGGGTCCACCATCAGAAGAACACTGAACAACAATGTGTGTGCATGGCAGGGTTTGCAAGGAGAAAGCCACTGCTCTCCAAAAAGAAACATTGCTGCTCGTCTGCAGTTTGCTAAAGATCACGTGGACAAGCCAGAAGAATGGAAGACCAAAATAGAACTTTTTGATTTCAGCATAAGAACCTTATCCCATCTGTGAAACATGGGCGGTGGTAGTATCATGGTTTGGGGCCTGTTTTGCTGCATCTGGGCAGGACGGCTTGCCATCACTCAATGAATTCTGAATTATGTCAGAGAATTCAAAAGGAAAATGTCAGGGACATCTGTCCATGAACTGAATCTCAAGAGAAGGTGGGGTCATGCAGCAAGACACCGACCCTAAGCACACAAGTTGTTCTACCAAAGGAATGGTTAACAGAAGAATAAAGTTCATGTTTTTGGAATGGCCAAGTTCAATGTTTTTGGGAAGGACCTGAAGCGAGCAGCTAATGTGAGGAAACCCACCAACATCCCAGAGCTGAAGCTGTTCTGTACGGAGGAATGGGCTACAAGTCCTCCAAGCCGGTGTGCAGGGCTGATCAACAGCTACAGGAAACGTTTTAGCTGCAGTTATTGCTGCACAGGGGGGTCACACCAGATACTGAAAGCAAAGGGTCACATACTTTTTGGCCACTCACTAATATGTAATATTGGATCATTTTTCCTCAATAAATAAATGACCAAGTATAATATTTTTGTCTCATTTGTGTAACTGGGTTCTCTTTATCTACTTTTAGGACTTGTGTGAAAATCTGATGATGTTTTAGGTCATATTTATGCAGAAATACAGAAACTTCTAAAGGGTTCACAAACTTTCAGGCACCACTGTACATACCTGTTGTATTTATCACTTGTAACAGATCAATTTATTTTGAGTGTTACCTTGATCTTGGCCCTTTAGGATAGACACACGTGTATTCAAAAGATTTCGTCTCATGCGGCTCAGCTGATCAAGCAAGTGCATTCTGGGTATATCGTATGGGTTTCGTAGACTCTGTGGCTTCAGGGCCTGAACATGTACACAGAAATAGAACGCAATATGTTGTATTGTTCAGTGTGCAACCGACAGGCTAAAAATAGACATCAATATAGTTATAAAATGAAGAAATGGAATTGACAGGTGTTACTTTATTGAGCACAGCCAACTGGAAGCCAGAGAACTCTTTTGGGTTGAGCTCGGACGGGCCATCCCCCATAATGGTTTGCATCAGCTGTGCAAAATCCTTTCTGTTAGCCAATGAGAAGGCAGAGCTTTGGTAGCGGAGTTTAATACCACCTTCAGGCCCCACTTTCTTTCCCACAGATGCGCACACTCTTTCTGCTTCCACCTTTGCCTAGAACACACCATATAACTCTCAGAACTGGCAATAGTTATTTGGTTTGAGACAATAACAACTACACCTCATCCCATAATCTCTCAGGACTCTCATGCCAACCACAAACATGCACTAGGCTCACTGGATTGACAATCAAGATTAAGAGGAGACCTAGAAGCCCAAATCTGATAACCAAAAAGACATTCTGACAAAAATGCAATTAGTAGTGGATCGTCTTAAATAATAAATCCATACACATACAACTACTTTAAGGACACTATTTTTGTACTGGTTAGGCCTCCACTATTGGAAATTAAACACAGCCATGGACTCAAACTAAAAACCTGGCCTACCTGCTGGCTGAGTTTTTTGAGGTAGGACACAACACTGTAGCTCAGGCCATACTCCATGTTTTCTGCCAGCAGGTTTGGAGCTCCTATCATCCGCAGTGCCTTCTTCAAGGGCTGAAATGATAAAAACACAAAGGAGGCTGAACATGCGGAAGAAGAGGTTTGATTAATGAAGGTACCATTCTGCTGATTTAGAATTATAGTTCAGGCATTGTTAATGTCTCAAATGACTATTACTGCACAAAATCAGTCATTTATAAATGCACACGCACACCTGAGCCAAAACATTAAAACCACGCACAGACCCAATAATGTTGATTATATCGTTACAACAGAACGTTAAGCTCTCACATGTAACAAACAGCAAGTGTTCAGATGTTCAGAATTAATGACCTGAGCAACAAGGCCAAGGCATTATGGGTAGATGACTGGGTGCATTTCCTAAACAACAGGCTTGTGGTGTGCCCTCGAGTCAGCCATGATGAGCAAACACCAACAGTGGTCCATCTGTGAAACATGGTGGTGGTAGTATCATGGTTTGGGCCTGTTTTGCTGCATCTGGGCAGGATGGCTTGCCATCATTGATGGAACAATGAATTCTGAATTAGATCAGAGGAAAATGTCAGGACATCTGTCCATGAACTGAATCTCAAGAGAAGGTGGGTCATGCAGCAAGACAACGACCCTAAGCACACAAGTCATTGTGTCAGCCATGATGAGCAAACACCAACAGTGGTTCAAGAAAGGAAAACCACAAAATGGCAAGAGGTTGCTGGTGTCCAAGGTTAGCCGATGCACAGAAACAACAAATCCTACAGCGTCCAGTCTGAGCAGAGTACTAGTTCAAGTCAAGAAATATTTAATGCTGGTTACGGGAAGAATGTGTCTCAACACACTGTACTGTGCCTCCTACTGTGTATGGGGTTGCCTGGATGCAGACAGATCAGAGTGCTCACCATGGTAATCCTTGTGTACCATTATGTGGACAGTCAGATGGCACCTGGATGCACTTTGAGAAGAATACAAGCATTTGGAGGGAGTATGATACTCTGCTCATTCTTTAATGTTCTGCTGGGGAAACCCTGGGTCTGGGCGTTAATAATATAATAATATTACAGAATAAATTATGGTATTATAAATAATAAATTATACACACACTCACTATTACTGGCCATTTCATTAGTTACTACTGCTCATTAACACAAATTGAGCATCAGAATGGGGAAAAAAGATGATTGGCTTTCAATGTGGCATGGTTGTTGTTGCTAGACGGTCTGGTCTGAGTATTTCAGAAACTGCTGATCTTCTGTGATTTGCATGCACAGCCATCTGTAGGGTTTATAGAGAAAGGTCAAAAAAAGGAGAAAATAGCCATCGAGCAGCAGTTCTGCCTTGATAATGCCATGTTGATGCCAGAGGTCAGAGGAGAATGGATCAGACTGGATTGAGCTGATAGAACGGCAACAGTAGCTCAAATAACCACTCGTTACAACCGAGGTATGCAGAAAGAACACATTGAACCCTGAAGCAGATGGGCTACAGCAGCAGAAAACCACACCAGGTGTCACTCCTGTCAGCTAAGAACAGGCAGCTGAGCCTACAATTCAAACAAGCTCACAAAAATTGAACAATAGAGAATTGGACAAACGTTGCCTGGTCTGATGAGTCTCAAATTCTGCTGCATCATTCAGATGGTAGGGTCAAAATGTGGCATAAACAACATGAAAGCCTGGATCCATCCTACCTTGTAACACTGCTTCAGGCTGCTGCTTGTGGTGTAATGGCGTGAGGGATATTTTCTTGACACACTTTTGGCAACTCAATACCAACTGAGCATCATTTAAACTCCACAGCTTACTTGACTATTGTTGCTGACCATGTCCACTTTCAGACCAGTGTACCCATCATCTACACGCCAGGCCACAAGGCTCAAATCACCTCAAACTGAACATGACTTTACAACTACAAGGTGGTGCAATATGGTACATGCCTACTGCAGAGTGCACAGTGAGTGAAAACTCCAGAATCATTGCTGACCCACTCATAGCAGCACAACACACACTAGCGCACCATGACCAGCAGTGCTGAGAAGGATCCACCACCCAAACAGTACCTGATCTGTGAGCCTCATTAGAGAACAGAGTAAAGGGGAATAACAAAGTATATGGAGAAACAGTCTGTAACTGCAGAACTACACCTATGGTAAATGCATCTGTTTGGTCTGTATGGGAACTGACACAATGGACAAAGAGTGCAGAAAAAAGGAGGTGTACCTAATAAATGGTGAGTGTAGCATTTATTAGATTAGTAATCATTATGTCAATGAAAAGTCCTCACAAGGACAGCATGACAAGTGTGTGCATGTGTGTGCACTTACTGCGATGTAGTATGGTGGCATGGTCTTCAGGTAGCTCTCGAAGGCCTGGCGCCATTTCACAGTGGGCTTGAACTTGTGCACTCGAATCAAGTCGTCTATGGGCAGATGAGACTTATTTACTTATTTAATATCAGTGTCAATGGCTGTTCATGACAGGAGCAAGGTTACATCAATACTAGTCACACACATTCCTACTGGGGCAATTTCAGAGTGACCAGTTAACCTAACAAATGTCTTTGGAGTGTGGGAAGAACCCCAGAGTACCCAGAGTAAACTCATACAGACATGGAGAGGATATGCAAATTCCCCAATGGCAGAGTCTGAGGCTGGGATCAACCTGGGGATCTCTCTGGAGCTGTGCAGCAAAGGTGTTATCTGCTTGTGCCACCATGCCGCCCCACTTGGGCAGATAACTAGAGTGGCCAGATTTTCGATAATGGAAATACGGAGGGTGTGTTCAGCATTGTAGTGTCAACGTGGATGAGGAAACTTTGTTCATGCCATTCTTCATTAAACACCCAGCACAGCATAGCCAAATTACCAGCCCTAACAAGGTCTTTTTATCTGGCAATACTTGGATATTTCATTATCCAAGTATTTCATTTGAATACATTTATTAATATTGTTGTGTCTTCCGCGCAAACTTAGCTCCCAACATGTCTGGCAAAACCCCTCCCAGCACATGTTTTTTCAGAAATGTATATTCTTTTTGAAGCTGGTCGTTAAACTTACTTGTTTGTTTTAGCCATCTCAGGAGTACATCAGTCATAGTGGATGAGGGAAGTAAGTCACGTCAGTGAAAGAAACATGACTGGCCATGTGATCGCAAAGCACTGTTTATATCAACTTAATTAATTAAACAATTAGGTGAAACGTATGCTGAAAAATACAGAAAATTCCAACAGTTTCACAAACTCCAAGCACCTCTGTATATGAAAATCGATTTAATTCAGCATCTACCCAAAACATCGAGGGCCAGGCAATAATAGTGTTTTGGCTCAACTGTGTATACTTATACAGAAGTTCCCACATATTCTTCGATGTGACATTTAAACTGCCATATACTCATTTGTGCGTGTTTCACAACAAGTGTGCGACCTACAGCAAGTACAGCAGTGTTACAGAGTGGTGCACTAGGTAGGCACAGGAAGAAATGTGCACTAGAGTAAATTAGTATCCTAGAAATACTTTAAAGAAGTCAGTAATTTTCAGTTAGACACTGTGTGATTGCTATGATTTAAAGGAGTTAGTTTCAGCATAAAAGCAGCAAGGTTTAAAAAAACGTCCCTTTAAAGATGTGATTTAATAATACGTTTCCAAAACCTTTTCTACCCGTGGTGAAATGACAGAATGATGGTCAGCACCTACTGAGCAAACCCATGCACATGCTGCCCAAGAGTATTTACTGCACTTTTGAAAACTCAGGACAGAGTATGATTTTGAGATGAATACCGTTCTTTTCATGTTGAGTTCTGTAAAGGAACAAGATGCAGAAGTAAGCTAATGGAAGGCCACTTACCTAGGAGGGGCAGGACCACAGGATAGTTGTACGGCATGACAAAGAGGTTGACGCAGTTGAGCGCTGTGCTCGCCTTTAAGTAGCCAAACGGCTGCCCAAGCTCTCCGTACTTGGCACTGTTGCTCACATAGACCTGAGAGATTAAACATTTTAACATTAACATCTGGATAAGCATTAATTACCAAGTAGAGGTAACACACTACACCAGTGTGTTTAAATCAGGTCTTTTTTCCCGCAATGTTGCAAATAAATTACATAACTCTTAGTGCCATACACTACACAGACAGAAGTTTGTGGACACTCCTAATTAGTGAGCTCTGCCATTTCAGAAACACTCACTTTCATGATATGAAGTATACATTTCTGGACTCTCCATAGACAGTTACAGTAGAATGGATTGTACCCAGTGACTCTCAACATGAAGTTTCCACTTCCACTAAGCCATTTACATCAGCTTTGTGCCCTGCTGTCATTAAAGTCCATAAAGAAGTGGTTTGCCAAGTTTGACTTGCTTGACCTCAACTCCATCAGACACCTTAAAAATGCACATATGACCCTTTGCTTTCAGTAGTGGTGTGACCAGATTTAAAGATCTCATTTAAACCAAAAAGTTTCTTTCGGTCTCATCTGTCCACAACATTTTTCCAATAGCTGTCTGGCTTGTCAGACAGGCTGCAATGTTCTTGAGAACATAAGCATTCTCCTTTGCACTCCTGCCACACTTTTCCATTATTGTTCTTCTGATGGCTGACTCATGAACATTAACCAGCATGAGGGGGGCCTTTTAGATCCCTAAAAATTACACTGGGCTTCTTTGTGACTTTGTGGACTATTTAATCCCTGATGCATGTTGGTGAGAAGCCACTCCTGGGAGGGTAACAGTGGTCCCTGATTTCTACCATTTGTACACAATCTGTCTGTGGATTTGTGGAGTCCAAACTCACTATGGATTAGCTTTGTAACCTTTTTCAAGGTGCATGAGCATCAGCAAACTCTTCTTCGGAGGTCCTCGGAAATCTCCTTTGTTTGTGACATTACCCACACAAACATATTGTGAAGATCAGATTCTGATTGAACCCTGTTCTTTAAACACAACAGGGTGCCCACTCTCACCTGATTGTCATCCCATTGACTGAAAACACCTGACACTGTGTATAACATTTGTGACTTCATTACCACCTTATAACTCATATTCGGTTTCTCGATGCATCCTGACCAGAACAATTTGTCAATAGCAGTTGCTCAGTGAAAAATCCCTGCTGTTTTCATCGTGTTTTTCTTTATTAGACATCTACAGTACAGTATCCTTAGGGCAAATAAGTCCCCATGGTTCCTACAAAGGGTACTGACTGCCAACTGAAAGGGAAACAGAAACTTAATGCTCCAGAACACAGGCTGCATTTAGCATTAGCAGCTATGCTGGCACCCAGAGTTCACCAATAGAGTAAGTGTTTTGCTTTTCACTTTCAATCCATTACTCACCAAACTGCATTCAACATTACATTCAACAACCTTATCGACAAGCCTTCTGGAACGAATTAACGATGAGAACCGACGTACCACTGCACTGCTGCACTACCTGAGCTACAAATCAAAGTTATTTTCAGATTATTTTTGTCCACAAACTGTCCCAATAAAATGAAGAAAAAGCTGAGCTGCATGAGTGTGTTTAGGGGCTGTGGATGTAGAGTGTCAGATTTACCGGCCAGCAGGTATGTGGCGATTTCCTCTCCAAGATGCACTGCATAAGAGGAGATGGCTCCAACTCGTATTATCAAATGGGACCTTGTCCACAACCATAGGTTCTGCCTCCCACACACGAAAAACGCACCTGAGGATGAGCCATGCGGGGCGGCTGTGTGCAGGCAACATACGCAAACAGATATGCAGACACAGAGAGAGATACAATTCACAGTAGGTTACAATTCATAGCCAAAAAGTAACAAGTTAATTATCTGGCTACAAATAACTACACAATACCAATAACGTGGAACTTGGCACTGTAGCCAAAGCAAAACTATAAAATAAAAAACTATATCCTTCTGAGACACAGGAAAGCTAAAGTTTGATCATTTCAGTCATTTTACAATAAAAGAAGTTGAAAAAAACATGTCACAAAGATTTTTTTGAAGTACTTTGCTTTTCATTTTTGCATCAGATCAAAAAGTATGTCCAAGTGTCCACTACAGAGGACATTTTTTAAAAAGTACATTTTTAAGTGGCTAAACATAAGTCCAAATCAGTAAAAAACTGCTTTGAAACTTAGCTAAAGCTGTTTTCTACCTAAAACCTGTCAATTATAGGCTTTAGAAAAATCATTACAATCACACATATTCTTCAACAATTTACTTATCTTGCGTCCGTAAAACGTGGTTGCGGAAATTGCAGCCATTTTGAAAAAGCAGATCTCCGGCTGCCAAAGATACACCCCACAAATTATATATCAGTGTAAAGGCCAGCATGTCCTCTAGATGGCGCATCAGCTTTTAGCTCTGTAGATTATTTGGCGATTGAAATATTCTTTGTGAACTCATGTCCCCCTCAGAGGACAACAATGAACTAGAGAGGTGCATTTCCTGAAGAAAATGCGAGTGTGATTGCCACTCTGCAATGGTCGACCCTTAGTGTACCTCATGGGCCCAAAGGGCATCATGTCACCTCAGATTGCACTCGGGGCCAAGCCTGCCAAATTTCATGGCCATAGGTTGAAAACTGACTGAGTTACAGTCATTAGCCCGCCAGGGGCCCCAGTGCCCAGCCGGGGTCCAGAGGGGCCCCATGGGCATCACATGTCACCTCAGATTGCACCCAGGACCAAGCCTGCCGAATTTCATATCCGTAGTTCGAAAACTGACTGAGTTACGCACATGGACCCGCCAGGGGCCCCAGTGCCCAGCCGGGGTCCACAGGGGCCCCATGGGCATCACATGTCATCTCAGATCCCAGGACCATGCCTGCCAAATTTTGTGGCCGTAGGTCGAAAACTGACTGAGTTATGATTCGTTAACTTTGGGCCTATTAATTTCCTATGGGAAAATTTGGGACTTTGCCGGGCCCCTATGGCAATCGCACTCGCATTTTCTTCAGGAAATGCACCTCTCTAGTTGAGTTACTGTTGCCTTTCCATCAGGCTGAACTGGTCTGGCAATTCTCCTGAACTCTTGCATCCAGTGTACAGCAACTCATTGGATATTTTCACTTTTTGGAACAATTCTCTGTAACCTCTAGAGATGGCTGTGCCTGGAAATAACTATCAACAGTCTCTGAAATACTCAGAACCTCCAGTCTAGCACCAACAACCATGCTACATTCAGTCACTTAAATCACCCTCCTTTCATATTCTGATGCTCAATTTGAATCTCATTAGGTCAAGTGCATGTCTTGCAGCTTTGTTCCTGGTAAATAGCTTTTGCTATTAGCACATTATTGCGAAACAGTAAAATATCCTTTGATGTCTCACAGTGAGATTCTCCTCTTATCTTAGAACTAATCCCTGTGCTAGTGTGGTTTCTGATTCATAGGGAGGAAGTGGAAGGTACAGGTACAGGCAAAAAGATATTCAGAGATGCCATCAGTTACGTTACGCTGATGTATCACTTGGTGCTAAGTTTGATTTCCCAGAATCAAGGTTTGACATGGTCTTCCCAATCCCCTTACTTGAACCCCACTGAAAATGTGAGGGTTTAACTGAAGAGAATGTTCGATAAAGACCGTCTCCAGAAGCCTGTACGATTTGAAGAGACACTACACCGAGGAGTGCGTCAGACTCCTTAATCTGCATTTGACAATCTCATCAAGCATGACGACTCACTGCTGTCATGTGATTTGTGCAACCAACGTGTGCCAATAAATATGACATATGCCGTGTTGTTAAAACTATTTTGATAAGGGATTTTTATTGGTGCCATTCTGCTGTTACATCAGTGGAAAGGAATTTTTATTTAAAAAGTGTACTGGATATCATAAATATAAAGAGCGTGTATGTCTCACCAGAGTAGGGGAGTTTTGGTCAGGCCAAAAGGATTCAGGAATGGGCCAGTGGCCCACAGGAACACCTGTCTTGGGATTCGGTCGTACATATATCATCTTATGGCAGCTGTGCCATGGCTGATGGCCAGATTTGAGCTCCAGTGGACCATCTACACAAAACAAAACAGCATAAAATGTGGAACAACAACGTTTGAACGTGACATTATATGAGTATGACAGCTAATTGTGCCATAGTTATACTACTATTGATATACATATTGGCTTCAAACACTGAATACTAAGAGGGGTCCATCTAACAAGTCCACATAACACAATAATCAGTTTGTCAAACCAAAAGTTCAACACCAGCATTATGCCATAAAAGTATAATAGGTCACTAATAAACGAAAATAACAGCACACTTTATGGTCTAACCTTCAAGAGGGTCAGGTCCGGTCTTCTCAAAGTTGATGACAACACCACTCTGGATTTTTTGCACCAGAGACTCCAGACACTGGTTTAGCATGCGCTGAGAAAACACGCTGTATGAGCGCCCTACATTCAGCCACAAAAAAGACAGAAGAAACACATTTTAAATAGGTATTTCTCAACCTCTTCTCTCACCAAAAATCACCCCGAAAATATCAACAGTTGTTCATCTTTGCACTTTTGCTGCAATGATTTCCGACAGATGCACAAACAGTTGCAAACAAATTCCTGTATAATCTCCAAATCAGGTTATCCAACGATAACACTGGGCAGAGTAACAGCAACAGTTTTATCTTGTTGTGACATTATGGCTTACGCAGAATGATATTTTAGCATGTTATTATCCACACCAATAATTGTTCTCATTTCACTACTCAGTTCTTTAATATTTCGCTCAAAAATGACCTGGACTGCACTCAGGTATTTGCTGTAAATGTGTGGTTATTTCTATAAACTATAATATCTATAACAATATGATGGGGGAAAAAACAACAATACTGATGACATTAATAAATTCAATTGACAACAGCCAATAAACCTTACATAATTAATCAATTTGTTATTATTAGGGCAGTCAAAATGAAAGTTTTTATAACACATTAGCAATACATTCTAACACTTGTTTGTTTGTTTGTTTACTGAAGCAAAAATGGCTAACTTAAACAAAATTAAGGTTCTGTGGCCATCTCAGTCCCCTAACTCCCCTTGGGAGTGTCGAGTGATCGGTCTGGCTGAACTGGGCTTCGGTCCTCTTGATCTTGACTCGTGCATCCTTGCCTTAGAATAAAGGCAGAGCTGGGGGTTCATAGCCAAAGAGTCTTATGGTGATCAGAGACGTTGGGTTGCTGTCTTCTGCCTCCCGTGGGGTTGCCAATGCCTCATGTGATCCCTCTTGGCTGTGTTTCCTACCAGTTCTTCTCTTTCTAGCTATGCTGCTATAGCTAATGCTGCCTCATGCTACACTTGGCATCAGTGATAGTTAATAGACACTGTGCTCTTAATCAATAACTAATTACATTTTCTGTTTTCTCTCCGAGCTGTGTTCCGGCAGTTCCAGCCCCCACACATGGATGTTCATGCTGCTGGAGCTCCAGTCAAGCTGCTTCCCGTCATCAGCTCCAGCCCCATCATACCCAGACCACTTAATGTCGATGTGCATACTTCACATTTTATTCAAACTATGACTCCATGACTTTAGTTTCGCTCTTAGATTTATCATCTACGCTGCCCAAGGAGGTTGGGTCCCTTTTTGAGTCTTGGTCCTCCCAAGGTTTCTTCCTATAACACTTAGGGAGTTTTTCCTTGCCACTGTTGCCCTAGGCTTGCTCAATTTGGGATTGGACGTAGTTATTAGGAGATAATCTAAACTTGTAAAGTTGCTTTGAGACAATGCTCCATTGTAAAAAGCTCTAGATAAATAGATCTGACTTGACTTGACTAACATAAAACCCACAGAAAAACTTGTGGTGTGAGCAAAAGATGAGAGTGCACAAGAGAGGACCTCACCTCTCTCTCAAACACATCAATTTTCATTGCTTGTCAATAGCTTCTTTTTAAAGAACACCAGTCACCAGATAACCTTTGATCGGTACTGCACATCAGCTAGGAGGATTTTAGCCCATTCCTTTGTACAAAACAGCTTCTGGGATGTTGGTGGGTTTCTTCATATGAACTTCTTGCTTCATGTCCTTCCACAGCATTCTATTGGATTAAGGTCAGGACTTTAACCTTATTCTTCCATTGTTAAAGCATGTTTGACTTATGAACATCAACATTAGCCAATGGGAGAAAGGCCTTTAATCGTTTAGAACTTAGCCTGGGTTCTTTTGCGACATAGTGGGCTGGTGGGATATTTGTTGATTAAGCACTCCTGGAGCGTAACAATGTTTTTTAATGTCCTCCATTTGTAAACATATGCAGTAAAGATCAGACATCGATAGAGCTCTGTTTTTTAAATGGGCACACATTGGTACCTGATTGTCATCCCACTGATTGAAAAGACCTGACTGTAATTTAACTCACTTTTGCCTCTCACAGAGACTGTATGTACTACTGGACATTATGAAATGTTCAAGTATGTAATTTAAGGGTTTTCTTGTGAAAATAGTGGATGTATTAGGTCATATTTAAACTGAGATTTAAAACATTTTATATGGTTCACAAACACTCTGCTAGGACTCCAGGAAGTCAGGAATTTCCTGTGCCAGAGCCTCCAAAAAGCATGTAGAGGACAACATGGATACACTTGTACATTTTAGAAATTTGCACATATAAAGTGTAGAAACAGCCTTATATATGAATAAGCAATAGATACCTATTTTTTTAATTTCACTGCCACTAAAAAACCGTGCCCAATAAAAACATTTGAAAAAAAAGTAAAACAATAAACATATTTGAATTAATCTTAAAATGTGCGCTAAGGTCCGCTTATTTCAGTCTGTGGTACAATAAATGTCAAAATTTATTGTAAAATTAGTGTTATTATCAGTATTAGTGTGACTGTTATTATTATTTTGATTATAATTATAGTAGAAACAATAATCATAACAATAGAGGAAGAATAACAGTCATAACCATAACAAATCTAAATTTTAATGGAATAATTGTAAAGGTACTTATTATTAGAGTCATCGACATTATCACCACTACTATTATTACATCACAGATAATGACTACTTCAGTACTTGCGGCACTTTTGAGACTTTCCTGTACCATCGGAATACAAACACAAAAGAGTGCTCACCCCCTGTCACGTCACACATGGGCGTTACAGGAGAGGGGTCAGTTGGGACTCCGCCCACTGGCAATGGCTCGAGTAGGGCATGACCGGAAATACGGAGCACCAACGAAAAGAGGCGCTGATCCCAACGAAAGGGCTCCTTCGTTAGCTCGCTGCCTGGCAACGGAGTCATCAAAGGCAAATGCAGCTGGACAGGGAAAGAAGGAAAATAAACGAAGAAGCCATGCATTAGCATAATATCAGTATGTGTAATTCTATTGTCATTTCACACCAACACTAGCTCTACACCATTTATTATTTTTTCAGTAAGTGATCAGAGTAGCAGGAAAATACAGGGACATGAAGTAAGGCAAGCCCACCAACTGGCATGTGTTTGGGGGATGGGGTTGGGAAACCTACGTGGAAGCAGCATGTAGTGAAAAACCAAGCCATATAAAAGGATTTAGGGCTTGTAAAGGTGCCAGCTCAGGACACAATCCGGTACTTCAATGTGGACTGTGGTGACAAAGTGCTTAAGGTACTCAACACCAAATCAGAGTTCCAGGGTTCAAGTACCAGCACTGCCACTGTTTGGGCCTCTGCCAATGCCTTAACACACAATTGCTTGTACTTGTAAGACTGTACTCTCAATAAAACCAACATTACTTGCACAATACAGTCTATATAAAATAAGATTCTGTATAGTTTTTGATAAACTCCATAAAAAGCCTGAAGACTTTTCAGACTAGGCCCAAAATGAAAGGCTAAATGCTGGAAATGTAAACATGATGAAAATGCTATTAAAAAGCAATACATACGTACTCCTTTTTAAATGGAAAAAAAATGCTTAGTGTGAAAAACAATAAATTGTGATTAACTATACAAAAATCAACACTATTAAATATTTTTACTGTTTGCCAGCAGTAGTATTTTCCCAGCAGTCACACCGTACCTCATCCTGCACTCCACAAGTACTGGTCAGTTTGCTGCCATCTGTAATCGCCACTATGACAGCAGGCTCCAAGAAAAATGGGTTTCTTCCCTGATGAGAAAGAAAAGACATTCACTGATTATTGGAGGACCAATAGTATTAGTACGCACTGAACATTTAATACATTTACATTTACATGTACAGCATTTAGCAGACACCCTTATCCAGAGCGACTTACAGTTGATACAATCTTACAATCCAAGCAGTTGTAGGTTAAGGGTCTTGCTCAAGGACCCAACAGTGGCAGCTTGGCAGAGGTGGGATTTGAACCCTGGACCTTCTGGTCCTTATTCACTAGGCTATCACAGTCTCTGCCATAGGGTTGCCAGGTAAACAGTTTTCTGTGAAATTGAGCTATTTCTCAACGGTCCATGAGTTGGAGTTTTTCATACATTAAAATAAACATATGAAAACACGCACATGCATCAGTTTACTAATTTCCAAAGTGTTTCTTACTTTATCATACCTACAACAATAGATGCCAATTTTATGAGCATGGTAAACGATGCTTTCTTATTCTGGCATCGTGTTCCAAATGTGCACAATGCTACGCTTTGCACTCTATTCTGTATTTGTACCATACTACTATTGCACTTCTGGTAGACGCTAATTGCAGTTCTTTGCCATGTACTTGTACTTTGTAATGACAATGAAGTTGAATCCATCTATCTATCTATCTATCTAGCGTGATTTATTAAAGATTATCCACTGGGATCAATTAAATCATCATTGCACTTGTTTTTGGTTTGGTCTTAAATTGTTATTGGGCTGATATTTTTATGTTTTCCTCCAAGAATACATAAAAAAAAATTTCTTTACGTATTTATGTTTCCTCTAACTGTGTTTGAACAGCCAGACTGGGAGTAATGTTCTTGCAAGGGAACTGATAACACCCAGACATGTATTTTCCTGTAACAGCATGATGCATCATGTTTTATTTCTGGTGTTCTCAACACAAAAACATGCAAAAACAGTATGTTTCGACTATTGGGAATAAAGACAAGTTTTCCATATTCAAACGAACAAACATTGGGACATTAGACAGGTCAATAATGTACCTGCCCGTAGTTGTCTATGCCTGAAACTAATCTGTTCACATTAAGCAGATCGAAAGCTGTTCTTAAAGCCTGGCCAAACGTTGTTAATCCAGCAGCTTGCAGGTTTCTTAATTCAGTCATAAACGTGGCATGGCTCTCTTTCCATCCGGCCTGATAAAAAAGAATGAAAGAAGGAGACAGTTATGAATCCTGTAACATAAAAGGGTATAATTGCATTAGGACATTAGCAACCTTATTATTCATGGTACACGGTGCATTTCGGCTTCACAGAGATCAGAAATAAACACATTACTAAAATACATTATTCATACATGCATTATTGCCACAGTAGCCCTTCTGCTGGTCCAGACCAGACAGGACAGCCTTTGTGCATCAATGACTCTTGGGTGCATTAAACACCCTGTCACCAGATTGTGGTTTATATCTCCTCAGAACACTGTCAGCAGGAAGCCCCCACTGACCGGGAACACACCACAAGTCTTATAATTTTGGAGATGCTACAACCCAGTCATCTGTCCATAACAATATGGCCCATGTCAAATTCACTGAGGTCTAAAATCCCGTCAACTATGACAACCATGTGTGTTCATCTACATCCCAGACCTTGACATGTGCAGTTATAATGAGGCAAACAGCATGAATGGCACACAATCTGTGAGTGGTCATGATGTTTTGGCAGTGTATTTTATATTTCTATTGAAAATACACTCAAAAGAGTGGTACCCGATACAATACATAAATTATACTTTTTATTCTGTTATTTAAATTATATTATCATGAAAAATACCGAAGCCACAGTAAATAGACCCTTGGGTTTAATTTTTGATGAGAACCACACTGCAGCAACTCCCCTCATCACTCCACCCCATTAACACCCGTCCACAAAGGCAGGATGCATAAAGCAAAGGCCTGCAAGGGGACACTGTTTCTTTTCCTAGTCTCCACTGTACTTCACTTTCTCTTCCAGCTAATGCTCAGTTTGCATCATTCTATGTCAGTTAATACTCAATCACATTACATTTTCCGAACTAGTATTTTTCTGTCTTCTAGAAAAAATACTTGCCTTATGAATATGCGTGTGGGAGTTTGAAGCAAGCCAGACATAACAGACATTAACTGCAATGTCAAATATTCTGGCCAGGATCACCCTTCTTTCATAGTGATAATGTCTCAGAGTGAGAATAACGTTATATTTAGCAGATTTACCAAAAACTTGGATTCAGATACAGCCGAAGCTCACTATCAGTCTTCCTGTTATAACGTTTGGGGCATTTTAATACTGTAACCCACTATAATGAACGACAACTGGGAACATAGAAGACAATGAAGCAGATGATGTTTGAACGACTTCTTTACTCTACCCACACCCTTCACATGTATCTTATGTGTGAGTAACGTAACCACATTTTATTCGGTAGTCAATTCTACGGTTATGGGTGTTTATATTGTAACATTTAGAGCAAAAGCGCTGTGAGACTAAAGAACACGAGCACGCCAGTGGCGACTGGTGGGTTTTAATACAGGGGAAGAGCAAGCATGCAAACATACTGTATGTATATATGCACCCCTGTTTGGCCGAGTATGGTCACAAGCAGCATGCATGTGACTCCTCTAAGACATGACATCACTGCTCTAGAGGAGATCTGCATGGAGGAATGGGGCAAAATACCAGCTACAGTGTGTGCCAACCTGGTGAAGACTTACAGGAACGTTTGACCTCTGTCATTGCCACACAAAGGTTATGTTACAAAGTATTGAGTTGAACCAAATTTATTGACCAAATACTTATTTCCACTATAACTTACAATTAAATTATTTAAAAATCCTACAATGTGATTTCCTGGATTTTTTTCTCATTTCGTCTCTCATAAATGAAGTGTAGCTATGATGAAAATTACAGACCTCTCTCATCTTTCTAAGTAGGAGAACTTTTATAATACTTTTTACCCCACTGTATATTGTACTTGGCCATCTATTTATAGAGAAAAATGATCCAATATTACATGTCTATGACTAAAATACATGAACATTTGCTTTGGTAGCCTAGCGGTTAAGGTACTGGACTAAGGACCAGAAGGTCCAGGGTTCAAATCCCACCTCTGCCAAGCTGCCACTGTTGGGTCCTTGAGCAAGGCCCTTAACCCACAATTGCTTGGATTGTAAGACTGTACCCATTGTAAGTCGCTCTGGATAAGGGCGTCTGCTAAATGCTGTAAATGTAAATGCTGTACATGCTTTCAGTTTTTGGTGTGACCCCCTTGTGCAGCACTGTTAACTGTTGATCAGTCCTGCAAATCGGCTTGGAGAAATTTTAGCTTCAGGTCTGGAATATTGAGGAGTTTTCCCCATATGAACCACTCGCTTCAGCTCCTTCCATGTTTCTTTTCTTCCAATGCTTCTCATTTACACCACAAACGTGTTGTCAAGATCAGACTTTCATAGATCCCTGTATTTAAATACAACACACTTGCGCCTGATTGTCAATACCTGAATTTCTTCTACAAATTAATTGCTAATCAGAGGTACACATAATTTTACCACTCACAGATATGCAATATTGGATCATTTTCCTCATTAATTAAATGCTATAACTAAAAGTATACTATTTTTGCCTAATTGGGTTCTCTTTATGTACTTATAGGACTTGTGTGAAAATCTGGTGATGTACTGGGTCATACACATTAATCACAGAAATACAGAAAGTTATAAAGATTCACAAACTTTCAAGCACCACTGTAACTCCCTCCAGTGATAGCTAATACGTTGCCATTTTACATAAAAGTATACCTAATTTATCTCTGTAAAATGTAAACCCACACCCAGAGATGCAAATTCCTCAGTGAGTACCTACTAGCTAGAATTCAAAAGCAGATTTTCTAAGCAGACCAGAGTGACATGAGTTTAATGGACAAACAACACAATATTGTAGTGAACTATTCAATCATTTAAAATACTGATTTCCACCAAGATTAATGAACAGTATAGACACTTTGGTAAACATTTCATTCCCACATTTCAATAACAAATTGTAAAGGAAGCTGGGTTTCCCACGTAATCATAAATCAACTCAGAATCGTGAAGCGTGCACGCAAGAACCGTACATGCTAATGAGACACGGCTCGAGTTACACACCAAATGCAATGTGAAAAAGTGAAATATTCGGATGCAATTTTTGTTTTTGCCTCAAAACTATTCATGACGTGAGTTTTTTGCGGGGAATTTCGTCACCTGGTTCAAATTTTCCTTTTGCAGGGGAAAAAACAAGTGCTAAAGTCACTTTGTTAAATACCAGAGCAGTCAAATGATTTAAATAATTAATTGCATTAATCACATTTCTGCTTGCTCATATATGACATTAAGTATTACTGTCTTTAAAAAGCACTACACCTTCAACAGGATGCATTTATTCATTTTAAATTTTTTAATAAACACAAAAAACAACAGCGATTACCAGAACAATACCTTTGCAATCCAAAGTAAGCTATTCTTTTCATTAGGCGCTTTTAATTTAACCGTAACTTTGCTCCTGTCACAAATAGCCATTAATGCTGATGTGACGTTAAATAAATAAATAAACATTAGGCACTTTTATTTCAAACAGCACGTGCAAGCTGTTACTTCATTTATTACATTTACAGAGCCTTATCCAGAGCGACTTACAACTGATACAACCTTACAATCCAAGCCATTGTGGGTTAAGGGTCTTGCTCAAGGACCCAACAGTGGCAGCTTGGCAGAGGTGGGATTTGAACCCTGGACCTTCTGGGCCTGAGTCCAGTACCTTACCCGCTAGCCTACCACAGTCCACTGTTATCTCGTGTGCCCGACATGTCAAACTACACAGCTACAATCAGACATCTAGGTTGTTGCTATGCCAACACCAGAAGAGCCAGTGATTGGTCAGTGAGTTTTTACCCCCAGAGAAAGTTCACAAAAATTGAACAGAAACAGAAAAAAGTAACGCCGCATTTTCACTGTCCTATTCAAGTTTGGTGTGGAAGATGCTGTCATTATACACGAGCTCAAACTAACTTAGTATCGTCCAAGTAAATCGCACGAAAAAAAATCGCATTCGGTTTGTATCAGCCTTTAGAGAGGTGAAGCCCCACTCAGACCACTGACAACAAATAGAACTGACAACTACAAATTCACCACATTATGCTGACATTTTTGAAAGTATGTGAGATTTCGAAAATTTGAAAATGTTTTGAATAATACCAGTATCCAAACTATTTTTCTTTTCCAAAACGAGGTACGTTCAGATAGCCGGGTTCCACTGTATATGCAAAAAATGAGCATTCTCGCCCAGCATAACTCGCCGGCAAAAATTTTTGTCTGTCCCTCCCATCGAAGTCGCCTTGTCCTCACATTGGAACAAAATGTCGGTTGTTCTGAAAGAAGCATAGCCGCCTGTCGGAATGTTTTTGCACAAAAGGACACAATAGTTGGAAATAATGTAACAACAAGGCGTTTGAGGGACAAATAGCGCTAAAACACTACCTTGATTCCTGCTGGAGCTTCCTCGAAAGAAACTAGCATGTACCGGTCTCCTCTGCTGGCCGGGTCCCTACTTCTGAGCTGCATGGAAACAGCAAGAACATCCGATAGATAATATTAGAGAAAAATACTTAAAACGCTGAGAATTCACTTTTAAGCGGTGTTTTATTTACCTTGAGGAAAGTCTCAACGGCACCTTTAGCTATGTCCAGATAGGTAGTGCCCAAATGGGAGCGCTGGTTCATAGAGGCAGATGTGTCTATCAGAAAGAGGATCACAGGCATTGTGTTGGTTTAATGCCCCCTCTACATGACACCTCAATCCACCAAATAACGGGAAAAAATAATAAAACGTCTCTTTTGTTCGTTTCTTGTCGCTACTGTCAACGCGTCGCTAGCTCACATCAGTGCTAATGCTAACGCTAACTGCCTTACACATTATTAAAGTGTAGAAAAAATTAACTGAATGTAAACAATTGCCTCGTTGCGTTGTAAACGTGAATAAAAGTCTTTAAAACCCTTAACTGGGGAAATAGTAGTGCTTCACAAGGATAAATAGTTTGAATTTCATAGTTATGAATGATAAACCTAACTTTCGATTAGGTGTAACTTAGACTGGAAACCCCGCTGATCTTCCGAGTGCTTTTAACTGTCTCCTCGAAGTAGACTCCGCCCCCATACATAAAACGTCACCGTGTGTCAAAAGAAATGCCTTTGTGATTTGTGCGTTCCGCCTTATTATCATATTCAAATAAAGCAGTATAACGGGCCCGGCTGCGTTCGGAACAGCATGTGCAAGTGGCTGTTTAAAGTAAACTACACGGCGCTTTAGTGTATAACTGTACTGTATAGTAAATGTTGCAATATATAATTCATTCACTTTTTTATCCGATTAACCCTGTTCGGTATATACTGTATACTACAGTGGTGCTTGAAAGTTTGTGAAGTTTGTGAACTCTTTAGAATTTTCTATATCTCTGCATAAATATGACCCAAAACATCATCTGATTTTCACACAAGACCTAAAAGGAGATAAAGAGAACCCAGTTAAACAAATGAGACAAAAATATTATACTTGGTCATTTATTTATTGAGGAAGATGATCCAATATTACATATTAGTGAGTGGCAAAAATATGTGAACCTCTAGGATTAGCAGTTAATTTCAAGGTGAAATTAGAACAGGGATCTATCAAAGTCTGCTCTTCACAACACATGTTTGTGGAAGTGTATCAATTTACAAGCAAAGGAGATTTCTGAGGACCGCAGAAAAAGAGTTGTTGATGCTCATCAGGCTGGAAAAGGTTTCAAAACCATCTCTAAAGAGTTTGGACGCCACCAATCCACAGTCAGACAGACTGTGTACAAATGGAGGGAATTCAAGACCACTGTTACCCTCCCCAGGAGTGGTCGACCAACAAAAATCACTCCAAGAGTAAAGCTTGTAATAGTTGGTGAGGTCACAAAGGAGGCCCGGGTAACTTTAAGAGCAACTGAAGGCCTCTCTCAATCTCTAATGTTATGTTCAGAGTCCACCATCGGAGTAAAATGAACAACTCAAACAAACAATGGTGTGCATGGCAGGGCTGCAAGGAGAAAGAAAGCCACTGCTCTCCAAAAAGAAACATTGCTGCTGGGTCTGCAGTTAGCTAAAAGCACGAGTGGAACGAGCCAGAAGGCTATTGGAAAGAATGTTTTGTTGATGGATGAGACCAAAATAGAACTTTTTGGCTTTACAGAAAAGTGTTATGTTGGGAGAAAGGAAAACACTTGCATTCCAGCATAAGAACCTTATCCCATCTGGGAAAATGGTGGTGGTAGTATCATGGTTGGGCCGGTTTGCTGCATCTGGGCAGGGACGGCTTGCCAGCATTGATGGAACAATGAATTCTGAATTTGTCAGAGAAATTCATAAAGGAAATGTCAGAACATCTGTCCATGAAACTGAATTACTCAAGAGGAAGGGTGGGTCATGCAGCAAAGACACGGACCCTAAGCACACAAGCCGTTTCTACCAACGAATGGTGACAGAAAATAAAGTTATGTTAGGAATGGACCAAGTCAAGTCCTGACTTCTTAACCCATGGAAAATGTGTGGAAGGACCTTGAAGCGAGCAGCCTAATGTGAGGGAAAAAACACCAACATCCCAGAGCTGAAGCTGTTTGTATGGAGGAATGGGCTTAAAATCCTCAAAGACGTGTGGTGCGGGACTGAATCAAACAGTTACGGGAAACGTGTAAGCGCAGTTATTGCTGTGCACAGGGGGGTCACACCAGATACTGAAAGCAAGGTTCACATACTTGCCACTCACTTAAATGTAATATTGGTTAAATTTATTTCAATAAATAAATGACCAACTATAATATTTTTGTCTCATTTGTTTAACTGGGTTCTTTTTATCTACTTTTAGAACTTGTGTGAAAATCTGATGTTTTAGGTCATCTAAGCAGAAATATAGAACATTCTAAAGGATTCACAAACTTTCAAGCACCACTGTAAATGCTGCACCTGTAGATCCTGTATACTACATACCCCATCAGTATATACTGTATACTAAAACTTACGCCAGTACACTGCAGGGGCGTCACTAGAGATTTTTGAATAAGGGAGCTAAGTTTTGACTGGAGGGGTCTAGAGGTAAGCCCACTATAGGAGAATGAAATAAAAATTAAATAAAGAATAAATAAGACCCCAAAGGGCCATTATGAAACTATGAAGCATATACTAAATGGCATATACTATATACTAAATGCAACACTAATACAATACAATATATTGCATGCTCCACCAATACTTATTGTATATTAAGTGCTGCATTAATACATACTATATACTTTATGCTGCACCAATACATACTGTATACTACATGCCACATCAGTATATACTGTATACTAAATGCTACATCAATAAATATTGTATACTAAATGCTATACTAATACATAGTATATACTTCATGCTACACCAATATATACTGTATACTACATGCCGCACCAGTATATACTGTATACTAAATGTTGCACCAATACTATTACATTTAAATGATTGCAAATTATTACAAATTTTATTTAATAATTTGGGTAAATAGTTGTTGAGAAAATATACTAATTAAACAATAGATTGGGCAATCAAGCATGCTAATGTTTCTAAAGACACTACCAACACATTTGGCCAGAAAAGCCATTCCAAGTAATGCAGGGGTCTGATGGTAATAGTGCTGCAGTGTTTGTTCTTTCAGCACCAGTTATGCTAAACGATAGCGATGCGCAGAGTTTGGGCCATTTAGTTCAGTCCATATGTGTGTGTGGTGTGTGGTTGTGGTGTGTGTGTGTGTTGGAGTGTGTGTGTGTGTGTGTGTGTGTGTGTGTGTTGTTGTGTGTGTGTGTGTGTGTAGGTGTTACATTCAGTGGTCATCTTGTGAATGTTGGCCGATTATCAGTATTGTCAGGAGACAGGTACCAAGCGATTCTTTGTGATCAATAAACTGATGAATCTATGTCAGGTATGGAGTGAATTGTTCGATTCATTCATTTGCTTCTGCCAGCCCTCACTATTGTACTCATTTGGAGTGGCACAAAGACTAACAAACTGTAGAATATTAAATGAGCAAATAGCACTTAGTTGTGGCTGATGTTCGACAAAGGAAGCTGTTGGATGAGAAAGCGAACTGATTGAATCTTCCTCTTAATGCACTCTTTTCTAATTCAGCAGGTTAGTGTCAAATCCAGGGTATCGTTTGGCTGAATTGACTCCTATTTCGTACGGCTGGCCATTGGTTAAATGGAAGATGGTCATAACCAAGATTCACTCCAGCTATTGTTCTGTGGCAGATGTGTTTGAATGAGTAAATCACTGAAACATTCATGATTCATTCTTTCTCTTTCAGTAGATCAGATGAGTCAGAGGGATTGTCTTATATAATTACATAGCTGTCTCCATTGTGCTTATTTAGGGCACATTGTTTTCAGCGTTAATGCAATAGTATTCTGTGTTGAGCTTTATTTGAAAACTTTTTTTTACTGGTTTAGCAACAATCATTAGGTATTTCAAATTTATCAAGATATGTGTTGTAAGACTGCGGTCAGAGGAATGACCGTTTGAGCAAACGATGCAATGCGGAGAATCACTAACCTGATCCGACTCAAATGACTCGGCTCAGTGAAAAGATTCCGCCAGTGTTTGTTGGTAGATAGTACTCTTATTTTATGCAGTAATAGCAATGGGTGTGGATAAAATAGCAGAACATAGCAGAACCCAC
This sequence comes from Ancistrus triradiatus, assembly GCA_025084515.1. Taxonomy (NCBI): domain Eukaryota; kingdom Metazoa; phylum Chordata; class Actinopteri; order Siluriformes; family Loricariidae; genus Ancistrus; species Ancistrus triradiatus. The sequence continues at coordinate 14,822 of JAJAGP010004420.1, read as the reverse complement.
AGATTGTGGTACAAAGTGGTATCCACATAAATTTGCCCTGTAGCGTATGCCAATCCTTTAACGAATACTTCATACTAAGCTCAGTGTAGCCTAAGTGCGAAGTGTAGTGAGCATGTTGCGATTTGAGTCGCACCCAGGACTCTTCGATCAGCTGACTAGCCGCGTCCCTGTAAACTGTATTCTTGTCCTCCATCACTTCTCACAGGAGCACCGTGCGGAACCGTTTTCAGCCTGGATAGGCTGATATTGCTTCTGGAAAAAAGATAAATAATTGACTTAGTTTCAATAATGGCAGCCGAGGTCCAACCTCGTCCTCCGCAGAGCCGGAAGCCCGTCCTAATGAGCAAAATAGACTCATTCCAGGAGATCGTGAACACGGCTGTGATAATCCCTAAGGAGGACGGAGTCATCAGCGTGTCTCAGGACAGGTGCGCTTCAAAACACACCACAACACAAAGTGTGACACATCTTCGTTGCATATTTTCTTTTGTTGGTCGCACGCACTTAAGTCTGACTTGTACACTCTATTACGTGAAAGCCGCTGTTGGGACCCCTCAGTAGACTGTTATGTTTAGTTTTCATTATGTGATATAAACATCCCTAGGTAGTGTGTAGTGTATACCTCTTTCCTCCTGAAGAGAGTAATGATGAGCTCAGGACAATATAAACAGGATGACTGTGGGCGTAATGGCATGCTATGGGCTGTACTACACAGTGTAGTTCGCATACAATACATATACATACAAAACAAATAATGCACCCAGATAGAAATGTTGGATTGCGGCAAAACTCTGACAAAACAGCTGACAAACTTTGAGAGGGGGCGCATCATTGGACTGAGAGAAGCAGGATGATAGTTTCGACAAACTACTCACCATCTAGGCCGTTCTGACCCAGCTGTTAGGTGTTGGGAGCAGCTGTTCTGTGAGGGCACACACACATGGTGAACAGGCTCCTGACAGACCACCAGTAGAGAGGATTGTTGTTGTGGCCACAAGCATGAACAGCTTTCACAGTTTTGTCGTCCACCATCCAGACAGAGGTGGCACCTTCATTACACCTGAACTTCTATGAACTAGAACCATATTGTCTTTAGAGACGAATCCAGGTTCTGTTTGGAATCCGATGATGGTCTGGTTCGAGTATGGAGACCTCATGGTGAGCGCTTCAACCCTGCCTTTGCTGTTAAGGCGACACACTGCCCAAACTGCTGGTGTGATAATCTGGCCATAGCATGCTACAGTTGGTCACCGCTAGTAGTGATATGAGGGACACTAATAGTTCAGCGATATGTTGCCCTTCATGGCAAGGCTTCCAACTGGGATTTCAGCAGGACATTGTTCACCCACATTCCTGGTTTCCAGGAACGTCTCCACCAGATTGCCGTGCTTGTTTCACCTGCCTGATTGCCAACTCAGCATGTGTGGGACCATATAAATACATACATGAACTCATTGGCCACATCCTTATTTCTACAATCTTTGTCCATTCGATCAGTTCCATATAGGAGCACTTGTGTTTCTACAGCTACAGACTGTACTCCATATGTTTCTCCACATACTTTGCCTTACTCTGTTCTCTAATGGTCAGGACCAACAGAGATGAGTATGAGTGGATCAGATACAGCAGTGCTTCTGGAGTTTTAAACACCACACTGTCAGTGCTGGACTGAAAATAGTCCACAAACCAAAAAAGTAAGCAGCATTCTGTGAGCACTGATGAAGGATCTGGGGATAACTAACACAAACTGTGCAACAACAGATGAGTTACTGTCTCTGAGTTTACATCTACAAAATTTATCAGTAAGATAGATGTGTCTAACAGGGTGCACTGTGGGTGAACACAGTGCTTCAACACTGCTGCATTAGATTCAATTGTACCAGCTCAACACACACTAACACACCAGAACCACATCAGTATCACTGCAGTGCTCAGCACAGCTTGTCACTCTGTGGCATACTAATTAATACATTTATTTTGATAAAGTATTTGGGACTGGGATTTAATGTAACCAATACCAAAAGATTATCAAATTTGACTCACTTTATCTGCTTGTTCTTGAACAGGGTCGCCGGAAAGCCGTGCTTAGCCGGCAGCATAGGGCGCAAGGCAGGAACAACACTAGACAGGGCGCTAATCCATCACAGAGCATGCACTCGGGATACTTTAGAGACACCAATTAACCTAACACACGCAGAGACAGGGAAGACATGCAGATTCCACACAGAAAGGACCCAGACCTCTCCACCTGGGGATTGAACCCAGGACCTTCTCACTGTGAGGCAACAGTGTTACCCACTGAGCTGCCTTACTTTGTAATTGACCAGTTGATTTATTGTGAACACTGAATAAACATATATAAACTCATAGCTTTTAACACGAGACAGTACTGTTTTGCCTGGTTGGTTGCAGCTTGTTCAACACGATCTGCAGTAGAATATTGCAAAACACCAAGCTTTTAATTAAACTGTTATTTTCCATCTTACTTGTAGAAATAGATTAGTCATCACCATGTGACAGTATAGTCACCAACCATCACATACACACCCACAAACATGCCTTACTGTCTGTAGT
>JAJAGP010004420.1:0-12148 GCA_025084515.1 Ancistrus triradiatus | reverse complement strand
AATAATTTTGCACGCCCCACTTTTCAGTTTTTTATTTCTAAAAAAATCTTAAAATATCCAATAAATTTCGTTCCACTTCACGATTGTGTCCCACTTGTTATTGATTCTTCACAAAAAATTACAATTACCAAATACTTTTGCAAGGCACTGTATATACACACAGGACTGATCAACAGTTACTTTTGCCACTCACTAATATGTAACATTGGAACATTTTCTTCAATAAATAAATGACCAAGTATAGTATTTTTATCTCATTTCTTTCTGTTTTAGGACGGTACGTGTTTGGTTGAAGAGAGACAGTGGACAGTACTGGCCCAGCATCTACCACACTATGCCAGGTGAGCTCAGTTCATAGTTAAATAATGAAGTGTCACAAATGGCAGATCCACAGGAGGATGGTTCCTTATTCGATCCTGGTTCCTCTTAACATTTTTCTCTGTGTATATAGTCTTTCCCTCATCATTGTCACTTTTGACTAGTTCATTATGGGTCTGAAAATCTGAATTGTGACAAGACCTATTGATGAACATGCTGTAACGACAAAACTACATGTACTTGCGTTCCATTTTTAACTATTTTTGCTTTACTTGGCTATTTCTGTTTTAGAGACATTACTTTTGCTCTTCTACATTTCAAACTAAAAAGTTGTACTGCACTATATTTATGAAATATCTGTAGTTACTTGTTGCCTATAAATATAGGGGAAAAAAGGTCTAAATAGCATGGAACAGCTCCAGTCAGAGTGTTTGCACCAGTACAGCACAGCTGCTTTTTAGTTGTCATAGAAGCAGTTGATTTGCTTTGTTGATTTGATTTGATCTTTGAATAGAAGTTGACTAGGCCTACATACAAAATGTCTGGCTGTTTGCCTTCGTGTTCTTTGTGACTAATAGCCTCATTAGAATAGTATTTAAATTTCTGTCTACTGTTTACTGTTTAAAGTGGTCCAAGGTAATGTCAACAAATGTTTTATAGTGAATTATGAAGGGAACATTTGCCTGCTATTGTTATCTCATCTTTTCAACCATAATTTAATTGCATAATATTCTTGACAACTCACTTAAAATGGGTAGGTTAGAAAGAACAATACAAAACACAAGTGATGTTACTTTATAATCTTATAATGTTCATAAATAAAATCGGATTAGGTAAGATTTGTTTATTGATTCGTGTTTAATCACAGTTTGGTTTGTTTGACATTTGTGTGCATTGAAATCTCTGGAGATGCATTCTGTATACTTTACTGTGTCTGACTGTAACTAAAGCAAAAGAGTAATAAAAATTAAAACATAAGAACAATAAACAAGGATGAAGTATTACAAAAACTTGATTATTAACCTGCTTCTGGATATTACCACAGCAAAATAAATAGTGATTATAATCACTGTTTGTGGTAAACCTATCAAGGTATTGACTGTATAGAAACACTGGGCTAAGGGGTTTTCACGAAACGTGTGAGTGCCCTACGATGGACTGGTGCCCTGTCTAGGGTTGTTCCTGCCTTGAGCCCTGTGTCGCTGGCTAGGCACCACCTTTCCCGTGACCCTGAACAAAGATTAAGCAGACAAGAAAATTAATTTCTTGTATTTTCTGTTTGCATTGTAATAGAGATTGAGAAATAATTATTTGTCCCTTGCTAAAACAACAAATCTACTGGTGGCCTAAGACTTTTGCACAGTACTATATGTCCCAAGAATGTATTGTACAACTGAGGCAAGTTATGCACTATGACGAATCTGTGCCTGTTTCTGCCTGTCTGGGTCTTTCAGACAGAAAGGAGTTACGTAATATTACACCTGACATCCACATGTTTCCAGTAAAGGGGAACGATTGTATATAGTGCGATTGTATAATTATGTGGTTTGTGTTTCTCTGATTCTGTCTGCAGCTCCCTGTTCATGCATGTCTTTTAACCCTGAGACTCGAAGGCTTTCTGTTGGGATGGATAATGGAATCATTTCTGTAAGTATGTGTGTCTGTCTGTGTGCAATCAAAGAATCAAGGAAAGCCAGATGACCTTTAGGCCTATAGTAAGGGTCCAGGTACATCGTTCCTCTGGCACCTTTTAACTTTCTATACATGTGCAGCCGTGCAGTAAAATGCATAAATAACACACGTGAAAAAAATAAGTTCACAGCAAACATCGTGTAACTGTACATCTGGGGCTGGATCCATAAAGATTCTAAGACTCCTCTTAAAGAGAACCTAACTTTGTTTAAAAACTTCTAGCTAGGAGTTTTAGCTTAAAAGTGATTCAGAAGCGATCTGAGAGCAACTCTGAGCAAGAGGAAGGCAAAACATTTATCTCAATGAGGAACCAGATTGACCCGGTTGCTAGGTGTGACGCATTCCTTTGAAGGTTGTGATTGGTTGTCACTCACTCTTTCTTTCTCTCTCTCTTTCCTATTATAAGCCTTTGAAATGACAGGCATTGGCCATTTCTGCATTTTACACTAATCACACAGGTTTATTTGCTGCTGTTTTCACCTCTGCTTAAGAGACCTCTTAAGCCTCCTAAAGGTCCTCCTGTCTGCTCCTAACATTTTTCAGCTTAGGAGCTCAATTAGGGCTTAAGATGCTTTATGAATAACTTTTATCTTTACTAGGATCTACTCCTAACTAGGATCTACTCCTAAATGCCCACAATTCTAAGACATTTCTTAGAATTTCGTCACTAGGAGCTACAGTGGGGCAAAAAGTATTTAGTCAGCCACTGATTGTGCAAGTTCTCCTACCTAGAAAGATGAGAGAGGTCTGTAATTTTCATCATAGCTACACTTCAACTATGAGAGACAAAATGAGGAAAAAAAATCACATTGTAGGATTTTTAAAGAATTTTATTGTAAATCATGGTGGAAAATAAGTATTTGGTCAATAAAAGTTCAACTCATAACCTAAGCCCTGACAGAGGGCAAACGTTTCCTGTAAGTCTTCACCAGGTTGGCACACACTGTAGCTGGTATTTTGGCCCATTCCTCCATGCAGATCTTCTCTAGAGCAGTGATGTTTTAGGGCAACACGGACTTTCAACTCCCTCCACAAATTTTCTATGGGGCTGAGGTCTGGAGACTGGCTAGGCCACTCCAGGACCTTGAAATGCTTTTTATGGAGCCACTCCTTGGTTACCTGAGCGGTGTGTTTGGGATCATTGTCATGCTGGAAGACCCAGCCACGTTCCATCTTGAATGCTCTCACTGATGGAAGGAGGTTTTGGCTTAAAATCTCATGATACATGGCCCCGTTCATTTCTTCTCCCCCCCTTAACACGGATCCAAGTCGTCCTGTTCCCCTCTCAGAAAAAACAGCCCCCCAAAGCCCCCCATGACTGTTTTTTCCAGAAGGGGGGAGCACCCCCATGCTCACATAGCATTCTTTCTTCCCTTCCTCCAAACACAACGCGTTGAGTTTTTACCAAAAAGTGTATTTTGGGTTTAATCTGACCACATTGATATTTCCCCCAATCTCTTCTGGATCATCCATCTTGCTCTCTGGCCAAACTTCAAAGACGCGGCCTGGACATGGACAAGGCCCTTAAGCCGGGGGACACGCCCTGGGCACGCAGGAAATAATCCTGAGTCCCCTCCTCGGCCGTAGTGTGTTTACTGATGTAAGCTTTGGTCAACTTTGGTCCCAGCCTTTCTCTGCAAGGTCCCATTCCATCAGGTTCCCCCTCCGTGTATTTTCCCCTGGGATTTTTGCTCCATCGTTCTCATGATCAGTTTTTGACCCCACGGGAATAAATCTTGTGTGGAGCCCCAGATCGAGGGAGATTTATCAAATGGATTATCAGTTCACACCAACCTGCTTGCCCCCTAGTTGTGATTCACTCTTTCTTGCAAGTCCTGCAATTTTCTTTCCTGTGGTCCTTCGACCAGCTCCTTTTGGTCTTGGCCATGGTTGAAGTTTTGGAGTCTGAACTGTTTTTTGAGGGCTGTGGAAAACCAGGTGTCCCCTTTTTATACAGATAAACGAGTCCAAAACAGTGGCCATTAAATACAGGTAAACGAGTGGAGGACAGAAGAGCTTCTTAAAGAAGTTGTTACAGGTCTGTGAGAGCCAGAAATCTTGCTTATTTGTGGGTGACCAAATAGTTATTTTCCCCCATGATGTACAATTAAATTCTTTAAGAATCCTACAATGTGATTTCCTGGGTTTTTTCCTCATTATGTCTCTCATAGTTGAAGTGTAGCTATGATGAAAATTACAGACCTCTCTCATCTTTCTAAGTAGGAGAACTTCCACAGTCAATGGCTGACTAAATACTTTTCTCTTACTCTCATCTTTATGAATACAGCCCCTGATTTATGTAGGCCAGCACACTTAGTTTGATTTCATTTGTGAATCTTCTATTAACATTTGATTACTTCATGATCTCAACAGTGGCAGCTGACCTTCTAGCCAGTGGTCCAGTACCTTATCTGCTGCGCCACAATATATAAGTAGATAGTTGCTAGTTAATTAACTCCCTACTTTGTCACAGTGTATTGGTTTATGGGAATTAAATCATCTGGTTTCATGACGGGGTTTCGTAGTTAAGTCCTGTTTCTTTCTTTTTACTTAGAAATGCCACTGATAAATGATGATGTTCATTAAATCTTGGCTGTTATAAAGCCCAATTCTGTATTTAAATCAGCATTAAAGTTAAGTTTAAGCTTTTACTGATAATGAAGTCAAAGTATAAAAATTTGCAAACAAATAAGAAATTTAACTACTTTGGTGTCTGTTTCTGTGTGTGTACCTTGTCTTGCTATCCTTGTGATGCCCAAATGTCCTTACAATTATAGGAAAACCTGTAATTTTGACTAATGAGGACCATTTTTCCAGTCCTCGCTTCTTCAATTGCTTTGTTTGAAAATCCAAAAGAGCCAAAAGACTAGGTTACTGAGGTTAAGATTAGGGTTAGGGGTAGGTGTATTTGTAGTATTAAAAAGCATCAGTAGTCCTTCATTGTCATTCATGTAAATGGAAAGTCCTTACATGAACAGTGTCTGTGTGCACGTGTGTGCAGTTGTTCCGGAGGATGTGTTTATATATCATCGTGCGGACCAGATGTTCCCACAAGGATAGAAATATCTGAATTTTTTTACTTTGTGCGGACATTTTGCAGGGAAAATATATATTTTTTTCTTTTCGCAAACCTGCACTTTCTTTTGAAAAAAGAAAGAGCCAAAGGATTTGCTTTTGGTTACTGAGGTTAAAGTTGGGGTTATGCTTAGATGTAAGTGTAACATTAATAAACTACAGTAATCATTATGTAATTTTGTGTGTGTGTGTGTGTTTGCTTCTCTGCCTCAGGAGTTCATTCTGGCTGAGGACTATAATAAGATGACTCTGTCTCGTTCCTATCAGGGTGAGTAAAATGGATGCTGCTAGACTGCATTACAATCAGCTGATGCTTGTAATCACCTAAGGGTGGTGTGTTTGTGTGTAGCTCATCAGGGTGCTGTGACTGTGGTGTTGTTTGTGTTGGAGATGGAGTGGATTCTCAGCACAGGTCAAGACAAGAAGTTCACCTGGCATTGCTCAGAGAGCGGGCATCAGCTGGGAATGTACAGGACTGCTGCTTGGGTGGCTGGTCTTCAGTATCCTTTATTAATACACACTGTTACTTCATTAATGTCAGAAGCAAATGCAGTTGCATTGAATATGGATCGAGCTTTTTGTGCCACTGACAAGGTGCTGGTGTCCTTGTTCTGTCCACATTTATCCTGGGTGAAGAGTTGAACCTTTAAGCAATCAGCAAAGGAGTCTGTTACTGCATCTTTAAAAAACTGTAGCTGTGGAAAGTCACATATTTAACCTCTGGCTCTGTGAAATAATTCTAGATACTTCATCATAGCAGAACGAGATTCCCTTTTTTGCCCTTTTTCATTTACCCTTACTATCTTTTTTTCTTTTTTTATTTATTACTTTATTTCTGTCTGTCTTTTTGTCTTCCAGTCTTTTTGTTATTCATTCTTTCTTTAATTTCCTTGTTTCCACTTACGATACTTTTTGTTTTATCTACCCTTCTGTTTTTTCTGTCATTTCTATCTAACTGTTTGTCTGGTATAACCTTTAGCTATATATTCTGAGCCATGGTATCACAGACATGGGGGTGTTGGGTATGTGCCCCTACATTTTATGAAAGCAGATTTGTAGATTTTTCTTACTCAGTTTCTAGGACAACATTTATAGCATTAAGTATATAACCTAGCATACATAATATTGGCTAAAACTTGATTAAACAACAGATAGACTTATAATGGTATTTTTTATGCTAATAAATGCTCTAGTTAAGATTGCTTCTATGATGGACATAGCCTTCAGAAGAACATAGCATTGACTATGGACATGTTTCACATTGGACATTTGCTCCCTTATTCTGGCAGGGATTTCCTTAAATAAGCTTCTTGTCAGGTTTGATGTGGAGACCAGACATGCTTTTGTGGGTGATCAGTCGGGTCAGGTGACCATCCTGAAACTGGAGCAGGACAACTGCACTCTGGTGACCACCTTCAAAGGACACACAGGTACACACACAAACACAAACGCAGATACAGTGGGGCAAAAAAGTATTTAGTCAGCCACTTATTGTGCAGGTTCTCCTACTTAGAAAGATGAGAGAGGTCTGTAATTTTTATCATAGCTACACTTCAACTATGAGAGACAAAATGAGAAAAAAAATCCAGGAAATCACATTGTAGTTTTAAAGAATTTAATTGTAAATCATGGTGGAAAATAAGTATTTGGTCACCCACAAACAAGCAAGACTTCTGACTCTCACAGACTTGTAACTTCTTTAAGAAGCTCTTCTGTCCTCCACTCGTTACCTGTATTAATGGCACCTGTTTGACCTCGTTATCTGTATAAAAGACACCTGTCCACAGCCTCAAACAGTCAGACTCCAAACTCAACCATGGCCAAGACCAAAGAGCTGTCGAAGGAGACACCAGGAAGAAAATTGTAAGACCTGGCCAGCCGGCTGGGAAAGAGTGAATCTACAATAGGCAAGCAGGTTGGGTGTGAATAAATCAACTGTGGAAGCAATTATAAAAAAAAACTGGAAAGACATACCAAGACGCATTGATAATCCTCCCTTGTATCTGGGGCTCCAACGCAAAGATCTCATTTCCCGTGGGGGTCAAAATGATCATGAGGACAGTGAGCAAAAATCCCAGAAAAAAACTTACACGGAGGGGACCTGATGAATGACCTGCAGAGAGCCTGGGACCAAAGTAGTAGTAAACAAAGGCTACCATCAGTAACACACTACGCGAGAGGAGGCGAACTCAGATCCTGAAGTGGCCAGGCGTGGGCCCCCCTGCTTTAAGCCAGTACATGTCCAGGTCCATCTGAGGTTTTGCCAGAGGAGCATATGGATGATCCGAAGAGGAAGATGGGGACCGGATGGAGAATGGAGAATATCATGTGGTCCAGATGAAAACCAAATAGAACTTTTTGGTTTAAAAAAACTCAAACTCGTCGTGTTTTGGAGGAAGAAGAATGCTGAGTTGCATCCCAAGAACACCATACCCCTACTGTGAAAGCAAATGGGGGTGGAAACATCATGCTGTTGGGGCTGTTTTTCTTGTTAGTGAGAGATTTTAAGCCAAAGACCTCTTCCATTCAGTTGAAGAGCATTGGAAGATGGAAACGTGGCTGGGTCTTCCAGCATTGACAATGATCCCAAAACACACCGCTCAGGCAACGAAGGCGTGGCTCTGTAAAAAAGCATTTCCAAAGGTTTTGCCAGGGGCTAGCCAGTTTCCTCCAGACCTCAACCCCCATAGAAAAATGTGTGTTGGAGGGGAGTTTGAAAGTCCCGTGTTGAGAAGATTTTAGAGGAGATCTGCATTGGAGGAATGGGGCCCCAAATTACCAGCTTACAGTGTGTGCCAACCTGGTGAAGACTTACAGGAAACGTTTGACCTCTGTCATTGCCAACAAAGTTACAAAGTATAGTGTTGAACCAAATTTATTGACCAAATACTTATTTTTCACCATAATTTCCAATTAAATTCTTTTAAAATCCTACAATGTGATTTCCTGCATTTTTTTTCTCATTTTGTCTCTCATAGTTGAAGTGTAGCTATGATGAAAATTACAGACCTCTCTCATCTTTCTAAGTAGGAGAACTTGCACAACCAGTGTCTGACTAAATACTTTTTGGCCCCCTGAATATTTATGGCCAATGAAAAATGAAATCTGGAATATTTCTCAGTCTTGGGAGTCATGGGTAGACAAAAAACAACAAGTTACTGAGCAAATTCTTCCCATAAGGAATAATGTAAATTTTAATTAACTACTAATAATTAATAAACTGAGGGGTTTAATGAGTGGTTTGGTAAGGGTGATCCTATACTGTATAAAGTAAATGACAAGTTAAAGTTAATGTTAAAATTAAAACTTTTATCTTAACCTACAGATGGGCCAAAAATCATTAACACAAAAACTTATCTTAAAAGTGCTGGTAAAAATCTCATGTAAATTTGGTGAGTAATGGATTGAAAGTGAAAAGCAAAAACACCTACTCTATACTCTATTGGTGAACTCGGGGGGTGGCGTGGCTGCTAAGCTAAACTGCAGCCTGGTGTTTTTCCTTTGGTTGGCTCTTATAACTAAACGAACTTTTTAGGGACCCATTAGACTTATTTTGCACTCTAAGAATGCAGTACTTTTAGATGTAAAAAAAATTAAAGGGAAAAACACGATTAAAAACACAGTGGAGACCCTTCACTGAGCACGAAAGCTATTGTGGAACCTGAATCACTGTGTAACTGAAAATCATGAATCGAGTTTTGGCTGTGAAAACGATTCACGAGCCTCAAAAACTCATAACAAGTTTTTTGTTTAAGCAAGTTGCCCAAGGGTGGCACAGCGTAGTCTACCGAATTTGAAACGAGACACATTTTTCTAGTCAAAAATGCACCGTGAAACGAATTTGGATGAGTTCTGAGGTGGTGAGACCGAGGTAAACCACTGTATTAGTGGGGAAGAAACCTCAGTATGAGACAGCAGAGAATAATGTTTTATTTACACTTCTTGCATTTTAACAAATAATCCTTATACATCTAAAAACCATGTCATAGAAAAAAAAAAAAACTCAAGCATTTCAAAAGAGAGTTGTGTTTCTTTTTATTGTGTTTTTTCAGGACTGTTATATTACAGTAGGGGTTGTGGAGTATAAAGCGTGTGTTTTCCCTTACAGGTTGATCAGAGCCTCTGAAATGCTCTGTTATTTATGTAACCTCTATTATTCCAGTGAATATATGTATTCGTGCCCTTGTAGGCAATGTGACGGCCTTATGCTGGGATCCAGTTCAGCGGATCCTATTCTCTGGAAGTTCAGATAATTCCATCATCCTGTGGGACATTGGTGGCCGAAAAGGCACAGCCATTGAATTACAGGGACACAAGTATGATGTTTTATACACTCACACAAACATGGCTAATACACATTTTTTGGCAACATATATTACTAACTTGTGTGTGTGTGTGTGTGTGCGCGAAGTGCCAAGGTACAGGGACTGTGTTATGCGCCACACACCCGCCAGCTTATCTCTTGTGGAGCGATGGTGGAATTGTTGTCTGGTGAACATGGGATGTCACAACGGCAAAGAGGTGAAAAAAGAACCTCAGTTCACTAATTTTATGTTTTACATTTACGTTTGTTGCTTGTTGTTTAGTGGTGCTTCTGTTATTACAGTTGGTAATCATTTGCATTTTTGAATTCCAATTCCGGTTATTATCGATCCATTCCCAAAGTTGTTGAATGAAAATGAACAAAGTTGGTGCCAGCTTGTTTAGGCATAAAAAAATATCTTTAGTTTTATTATTTCAGCTTCAAAAAGTAGAAAAAAAAGTTTATTCTTTTCCCATTTTTAAACCTATTATTAAGTCAAAAAGGCTTAATGTACTAAAGCAATGTGACCTAGGACTACCAACTTCTCTCAGTTACTACTCAAATCATAAGTACCCTCTAAATGCCTCAGTGACGCACCTGTAGTCCAAAGGGAAGGTAATCATTTTTTTACGTTAAGGCAATTTTACTAAAATATGTTTTTTTGTTTAAAAGGTTTTTAAAAGGCGAAGGACTTTTCCATTTCAGCACAGGGAGACTACTTCTCAACAGTAGTAACTGAGAGACGTTTGGTTTTCTTAGGTCATTGTTTTTAGGATATTAAACCTCGTTAAACTTTGTTCACGTTAATTGTTTTAGACTCTCCCAGGAAATGCAGCTTTTTGGGCTAGGAGACTGGAGTCGGTCAAACACTGTACACTGAAGCTTTTTTGCCTTGTTGAATTTTGCCATGTTGGAGGTGCAACCTCTTTTACAACAGAACTTTCCACACATAATGCAATTAGCCTTTCATTTCTTGAAGCTGGCAAACTTTTGAGCATCCATCTTCCGCTAATACTCTCGTGGAGCCTATCAAAACAACACTGTGATGACATATGTGATTAAATGGCGCACCGGTCGTGCCTCCTTAATAAAGATGTATTTTTGCACTACGCTCAGCCTTGCATTTGTAGCATAAAATGAGTTGGTAGGAAACCATAAGTGGAATTGAAATAAAAAAAATATTTTTTAATGGCTACCCAGTTTTTGGAATTTTGGAAGCAGGTTTTGATACCCAACCCTACTTTACACTTAAGGCTACTTTCAAACAGCTGGTAAAAGTGGCCCAAAATACTATCTTTTTGTCATATGTGACACAGATGTGTTATCTTTGGGCAGTGTGAAAAGAAAAAACACATTGAATATGACATTTTCAATTTTGGTTTGGACCACTTTCCTATGAGGTATTGAAGTCCGATGTATATCTGGTACATGGCAATGCGACAGCCAGATCGGAATTCATGCAACATTCCAAATCAACATTTCAAACCAAAGAAATGAAACTCTTTAACAGCAAAATGTAACTGAAGTTCAAATTCAACTGAGTCAGCTGAGTGAAATGCAGCTAGGAATTCAAGCCTTCCTGGTTTACAAGGGTACACACGTGCAGTAACACAGTCATTCATAATCATGGGGAAGCTTAGATGTAGTGTTTTCCAATGCTAACTCATATAACGGTTTGCTGTGAAATACCCTGTGAGTATACGGATATGTGTAATGCTGAAGCTGGCTGTGTGTGTGTTTCGTGTCAGACCCCTGAATGGTTGGACAGTGACTCCTGCCAGAAATGTGAGCAGCCATTTTTCTGGAACTTTAAGCAGATGTGGGACTGCAAAAAGATCGGCCTGCGCCAGGTTGTACTTACAAACAGACGCACACACGACACTCATTAGCCCACAGTTTTATCACTGCCAATTAGACATAATTAGTGCTGTTTTAAATCTGTATATATAAGTGGAATTCAGAATCAGTAAAAATAAAATTCTGAATTCTGTGCTGCTCAGGCTCGTCCTAGAAAGCTTAAAGCTTTCATTAAAATTCAGAACTCTTAATTTAAAGTCAAAACAAGTTCAATTTCTTGAACTCTGAAGGAAGGAAACAACTCCACGCATTTATCAACTGATACTGATTCCTTCATGATAGTGAATTGTTTTAAAAGGTTGAATCCTTTATGAATGAATCATATCCTTAAAACTTCCAATGACTTCAGTTTAATATTTCTTAAATCTGTTTTAGTGGGAGAAACCTTGGCTGTCAGAAGGGTTTCAACATTCAGTCAGACTAGCCAACAATATGTAGTGTTACAAAGTCAATTTATCACCCAGTTTCAAGTCCTATGCCCACTGCAGCTTATTCTCTTGTTTAATTCATTTCATTGTCAATATGCATGCTTGTAGTATATTGTGTTTTTTCTACAAGAATAGCACTTGATGAGTCTGGCTGTTTCTGGACTTTGGTGGCACAAGCAATTACATTACTGGACTATTGATCGAAATGTTAGGGTTCCTAAGTATTAGCACTTCCAAGCTGGCACACTTCAGCAATACCCATAACCCTCAGTTGCTTGGATTGTACCTTCAAACTATCAAACGACAATCCCAGATGCCTCCAAGCCCAGAGAGGATAACATAAGGCTTCTTTTTTGCAAAGTAAAGTCTTAAGTTGCATTTGTAAATGTAACTCTGTGTAGACAAAGGTTTGCCAAAGTAATCACTTGCCCCTGTGGTTATATCAGCTATTGATGAATGACAGTTCTTGATGCAG
>JAJAGP010004419.1:0-50326 GCA_025084515.1 Ancistrus triradiatus | reverse complement strand
TTACCCTCCCCAGGAGTGGTCGACCAACAAAGATCACTCCAAGAGCAAGGCGTGTAATAGTTGGCGAGGTCACAAAGGACCCCAGGGTAACTTCTAAGCAACTGAAGGCAATGAATTCTGCATTATATCAGAGAATTCTAAAGGAAAATGTCAGGATATCTGTCCATGAACTGAATCTCAAGAGAAGGTGGGTCATGCAGCAAGACAACGACCCTAAGCACACAAGCCGTTCTACCAAAGAATGGTTAAAGAAGAATAAAGTTCTTGTTTTGGAATGGCCAAGTCAAAGTCCTGACCTTAATCCAATCGAAATGTTGTGGAAGGACCTGAAGCGAGCAGTTAATGTGAGGAAACCCACCAACATCCCAGAGTTGAAGCTGTTCTGTATGGAGGAATGGGCTAAAATTCCTCCAAGCCACAAGCATTTTTAACTAATATTTCGGGATGGGCAATATAGTAGAATATTTTATCACAACATTTAAATACATTGTTGAGGGTAATGTGGTAGAAAGTAATGCGTTACAGTAATTAAGCAATGCGATGAAGTAACAATGCATTACAGTTAAAATTTTTGTAACTGATTAATAATTAGGGATGCACCGAATATTCGGCAACCAAAATAATTTGGCCAACAATTGGAAAAATTGGAAAAATAATAATTTATACAGAACAATAACATTTTGATGACACAATCAACTTGCAACCAGTGTGGAGCGAGTCAAGTCAAGTCAAGTCAGATTTAATTGTATAACGTTTTTTACAATGGAGCATTGTCTCAAAGCAGCTTTAAAATTTTAGCCTATCTTCTAATATCTAGTTCCAATCCCAAAGGGTTATGAGGAAAGTGAGACGCTCTTTGTAAACACATCAGCTGTATGGAAGCAGGGCTCTACAGTGAGAGCATTTTCATTGCATTTGCCAAAATGTTTCACCACAGCAAAAAATAATCAGACACAATCAAACCTGCTTGAATGTGAGGCCTGACCCAGTGGGAACCCACTGCTGATACTCGAACCTAGATCTTATGAGGTTGAGCCACCTGAGCCCCCAGTGTATAAGGATATTGCTTTAAATAAGGTGAATGTACATGCATGAATCAAACCCCATCAGTAACAGAGCAGGTCAGTGTATGATTATTACCTGGGTATACTCAGAGATCACGATTATAAATGGCACCTGTCCACCCCTATGGCTGCCCTTTTACCGAAGTGACAGGGACCAGTTGTCCTTCATCCGATCAGAACGAATCGTCTCTATATTTCTTTCATAAAAATGTCAGCAGGAGATATTACTGGCCTTTATTGATTGAAACCTTTGAAGGTTTTTTTTTTTTTTCACCCCACCTGCTTCGGGTTGCTTTTGGTATTTGAAAAGCAATTGTCAGATTAAGACATAGTTGAAGATGACTGCTGTAGATGTAATTGCCATTATCTGTCACAGACTAAATGGCATGCATGTCAGTCAATTTTGGCATCTGTGAATACTAATAATTAACCTTGTGAAAAAGTGATCACGGCTCACTTTAGTTCATTTTCCATCACGTCCATCATTGCAGTGAATATTGAAGCTATTTTAATGGTTTCAAAGAAGCAGAACAATGTATATATATATTTACAAATAGTACCATGCAAAAGTCTTAGGCATTCTATATATTTCAGTTTATTTTCTGCTTACTCCTTATTTAAGTTGTAGTGCTCACTGCACTTTGTAGTTCTACAATTACAGACTGTAGTCCATATGTTTCTCCCCCCTTACTTTACTTGTTCTCTAATGGTCAGGACCCCACAGGAGCATCACGTATTTGGGTGGTGAATCATTCTCAGCACTGCAGTGACACTGAAATGGTGAACTGTTCACTGTTCACTCACTGTCCACTATTGCTCCACCTCGTAGATGTAAAGTCAGATACAGTAACTCATCTGTTAGTCAATTTCTTAGTCATCCTCTTACCCTTCATCAGTGCTCACAAGACGATGCCCACAGGACTCTGGTGGCTGGTCATTTTTGGCTGGTAATCTATTGAAACCTGGATGAACTCATGAGTAATGATATAATGTATAATGCCAGTGCTTGGCTTTAGTACACTTTAAAATGCATGGTCAGTAACCATTTGTGCCTATATGTGTGATTGAGAAGAAAGAGTGAAAAGAAAAAAGCCTGAAAAAACAAAAGAAATAAATCAAGTTTGAAAATGGAATGTAGACAGGTTTCAATAGAGGGTAGAACAGTTTAGAAAAGTTTAAAAAAAGGCAACTGAAGGGGATAAACTAAAAAAG
Source organism: Ancistrus triradiatus (assembly GCA_025084515.1). Classification (NCBI taxonomy): domain Eukaryota; kingdom Metazoa; phylum Chordata; class Actinopteri; order Siluriformes; family Loricariidae; genus Ancistrus; species Ancistrus triradiatus. Next base: position 48,050 of record JAJAGP010004419.1, on the reverse strand, counting down.
TTTGAAAGCTGTGAAAGAAGGAAGACATTTCCAAGTAGAGTAAAAGCACACTGGTTGATCAAGTCTGGGTAAACACTGAGAAAAGAAAGCTGACAAAAGGCAGACAGTAAAAAGAGAGAGCTGAAAACACAAATCTCTCTCTCTCTCTCTGTCTCTCTCTCTCTCTCTCTGTCTCAAAAACTCACCTTGCGTGTTTAAAGTGGTAGTAACTTCAGATTCCTGCAGATGGCGTTGCATGAGGATGAGGATGACCGATCTATAAATACCTGCAAGGACTCATAGATTGAGAAGAGGTGGTACAGTGCAGTGAATGTCTCGTTCGATGTTCAATATCTCAACATTTCAAGTGGTCTCAAAGCTCTGGGCCATGGTTTCTTTTGCCTTTGTTTTTGGCTCCACAGCTCAGAACCTGTATGTACCTGTTAGTGACTGTCCTGTTCTCAATAATGCTCTCCAGATGGAATGGAGAGAGCAGATCAGGTAGACTCACCACTTACTTGTCTAAAACTTCAGTTAGACATGCAAATGATCACTGAACACCATTGTTCATGCCACTTCATGTTATACATCTTGGTCCTGCTTTGAAATGATAAAAGCGAGTTGTGACACAAAAAAAGTGTCTATTTCTGACCTACTTGCCTCTTAGTCTTTGATAGAAATAATTTCTTGCTTAATAAAAGTAAAAAGCTCTAATCTATTACTTTCTATTCGTATAAAACTATGTTCTGTTCTAGATTTCTGTATGAAGTCTCTTCGTATCGTCCTTCTTCATGCAATACATTTTGATATGCAAATGATTATGCTGAATATCATTCCTCCCCCCGTTTGCCTCCTCTTTAAATTCTTCAAACGGTTTTGGTATTTCACATCAGTTTTGTTCTCTCCTCTCATGTGCTTTGTAAAAAGAGAAAAGCAACATGCATAGATGAATACACTACCCAGAATTCAATGTTACACAGCCAGCTTCTGAGTTGGAAAAGGAGTCACGGTGTGAACAACAAGTGGTCTGAGACTTAACTGGTACTAAAGAGGACCAGAAATAGAACAGAGTCGTCTTCAAAGTCTTCTTACAATGTGAACACAAAATGAAATGCTGGCATCTGGTATGCTTTCAGGTTCATGTCATAAGAACTATGTGAAAACATCCATACATCATAACGTCTGTTAAGCTACAAACGATATAGCAGTATCCTGGTATGACATTTGCATTCCCACTAAATATTGCAAGCTGCCCATTCCCGAGGTAGCAAATCAGCTCAAACCATGATGCTCCCTCCACCATGCTTCACAGTTAGGATGAGGTTTTTGTCTTGTGCATTTCTACAACAGTATTATGAACTTTTACCCGCTTGAGCCTCATCTCGCCTAAGAATATTCTCACAGAAGCAGAAAACAAAATGATGGTGGTGTTAAGCATTGAGATGTGCAGCAATGTGATTTTTATTTATTTATGTATATATTTATTTATTTATTGCCAGCTCCTCTGGCTTGAAGGTAAAAGCCTGCTCCTGGAAACAGCATTTCCTCAGGAACTCTGCTGAAACCCAAACAGGGCCTGAAAAATGAATGTCAAGTGGTACAGTTATGTTGCTCCATGATATACTGGTGCCCCATACACTTGGCTCCTTTTGTTGGCTCCCAGTGAATTGTAGGATAGCCTGGACCTAACAAGCCCTGCCCGTGATAAGATGGTTTAAAACAATAACTAATTATCTGTTTATTTTTTCATGGATGTAGCCAAATCATTTGCTGTTACTCTTTGGATCTTTGTCATCTCACATCATTTTTTTAACCAATGCATGATGGTTTTATATGTGACAAGTTCCTCCATTTTTAGGAAATTTACCTTACATGAAATACTTTTATTGAGAAACACCTTCCTGCATTTGATCCTAGCAGGAGGCTTGTTTCAGCTGAACAGAGTACTTGGGATGGGCTGTACTACTTTCTGAGATCAGTAAGCAATGTAATGAGTAATGCAAGAGCTAAACCTCGCCCAGCCAGTGTGAATTTCCGACTTATTGGGGATTGATCGTCTGCCTTTTGGAGAATTCATTAGCCCATTTTTTTTTGTACATGAGCAATCACTGTGTTCAATAAAGACTTTACAATTTTGTGTTATTAGTTTAGACAGACAACACTTTATGAGCAATTAAAGCAGACTTCCAGGTAAATCTAACTGTATGATTTGTAAATATTTGAATGCATTTAAAAATCCATTATGAGGGCAAGCTTCATAAGAAGTATTACTCGGCTTTATTAGAAACAATTCATCATGCTCCTAATTTACACATGACGGGCTTGGTAATTAGCTGATGAGTGAAATCAAGTGTGCTAGACATTACGATGTACAATGCTGTGGCCCTTGTGGTCCTTCAGGAACAGTGTCAAGTGCACGCCATTTGCAATCTGATGACTCTGACTTTTCATTATGTACCAAGACCTGATAGTGGAAGCATTCAAGCTTTACTTCTACAACTAATAATAATAATAATAATAATAATAAAATGGGTGGCACAGTGGCGGAGTGGATGGCACTGTCGCCTCACACCCCCCCGAGTCCCGGCATGGCTGCTGCCTGTGTGGAGTTTGCATGTTCTCCCTGTGTCTGGGTTACTTCCAGGTACTCTGCATCCCTCCCAATTTTTAAAGAAATGCGTTAATTGATGTCCATGTGTATGTGTGTGCATTTGCCCTGTGATGGACTGGCATCATTTGACCATTTTTAATCCAATTTAATCCAGTTCAGGATTACGTGGGGCCTAAGCCCAGGTCTTTGGACTGTTGGGTGAAATTGGAGGAACCTGAGAAATCTCATGTAGATACGGAAAGGACATGCAAACTCCATGCAGATGGCTGGCAGTGGAACCACATATCTCTGAAGCTGTGAGGCGACAACACTAAGCACTATGCTGCCATGCCACAGACATAATAATGATAATGATAATAATAATAACAATCATCATCAACATAGTCATTATCTTGTAATTCAACTGAAAACTGAATGTGCTATGACATAAAAAGAGACACTTACGATACAACAATAACAACAACAGCAAAAATCTATAGGTAATCCTATAAATCAAAGCAACCAAAACACAAGAACCATAGAAAAGTTAAACACTACATATTTAAACGTGTAGCCTTTGAAGAAAAACACATCATTCTGAGAGACCCAGCTGCAGAATTGCAAAATTGCTTTTAAATGATGCCATTATACATAATGGCCAAAATACAGTACTGTGCAAAGGTCTTAAGCATTCTATATGTCAGTTTTTATTCTGCTTATTCTTTATTTAAGTTATAGTGGTAACTGCACTTTGTAGATCTACAATTATAGACTGTAGTCCATTATAGACAGTTTCCCTACATACTTTATTAGTCAAATGTAGTCTGTTCTCTAATGGTCAGGACCCAAACAGGACCCACACAGGTCAGGTACTATTTGGGTGGTGGATCATTCTCAGCACTGAAGTGACACTGATGTGGTGGTGGTTGAGTGTTGTGCAGGTATGAGTGGATCAGACACAGCAGTGTTGATAGAGTTTTAAACCTGTGTCACTGCAGGACTGAAAATAAAACATGTCCACCTACCAAAAATGTCCAGCCACCAGCATGGGCAGCGTCCTGTGAACACTCGCAGTCTCTGACTTTACATCTACAAGGTGAAGCAACATGGCATATATCTCTAATAAAGTGGACAGTGTTTAAAAACTCCAGCAGCACTGCTGTGTCTGATCCAATCGTACCAGCTCAACACACGCTAACACACCACTACCACGTCAGTGTCACTGCAGTGCTGAGAATGATCCACCACCCACTTAGTAGCTGATCTGTGGGGGGTCCTGACCATTAGAGAACAGAGTAAAAGGGACTAACAAAGTATGTAGAGAAACAGATGGACTGTAGTCCAACTGTAGAACTACAAAGTGCAGTGATAAAGAATAAGCAGAATATAAATTGAAAATTACTCTACATTTCCCAACAGCCCATCCTCTAAACTTCTGTATTTGGTAAATGTGAGTGGAGCCACAACTACAGTGAAAATCATGCACTTCTCTAAATTCAAACTTAATGTCTGCCCTTAAATACGCTCTGACCATTTCAATCGTGGGCAGTTTTTCAAATGTTGCAAAAATAAAACACTGGGCCCCAGTGGTCATCATACACTTGAGCATATATTATTGCACTATATTTGTGAATAGCTGTCTTACAATATCAAGTTCATGTCTGCACATCTTTACAAATCAGTAGTGTGTGAGCATTTCGGTGACAGAGACACATTCACCCGTGCGAACTAAACTGTTCACATTTCAGAAACACATTTAAAAATAATGTTAGGATCTAGTAGAGTTCATGGATATGTCAGCGAGGAAAACAGAAACAGATTGAAAAATCAAATGAACCACTATTTCCATTCCAGGATGCTATTGATAAAGAGCGGGAGAGCGCACTCAGTTCACGATGTACTCATGGCCATTGTTGGTGGAGAGACAAGTGCTTTTGAAATTGAGTCAGATGATACTGACTGTGATGAGGAGACCATAGAAGAGGAGGGCCAGAATCAGATATTTACGAGAGAAAGAAAGTGTGGGAGAAGACCACATAGACAGTGATGAGGAAAGCAGGACTGGTAACAGTCTAGCATCGGGAGCGCGACTCCTGATAGCATAACTCTCCATTTACATTTCTGACTAATAATATTAACATTAACTTCTTCATCTTCCAATTTTATTATCCCTAACCAAGTAATGGAAATTATAATGGGATCCCAGATTTTGCTAACACTAGGATCTCACTCACATTTTCTTCTGTTGGTAAAATATTTACTTATTGGTTCAATGTAAATAAACTTTTTTAATGAAGTGAAACATATCAATCAATATATTTCTGTTTTGTAAATTAATAGTTATTGGGAAATTATATTCCTTGACCATTATGACTGAAGGGCACAGTCTGATGATGATGTTTTAGCAGATGGGTGACTGCCAGAATGGAACTATTTTACCTCACGGAATGTTTGTTCTGTCCTCTTTATCTTAAAATCTAACAACAACTGGTGATAACAGAACTGCAGTATAATCTCAGTAACACACTTGAGGTTTATGCTATAACGTAAGATCTGGGCACTGGTTTACTCGCATGTTACATCATAAACCTCATGTGTATTTTTGCTTAATTGCATATTTATGTGAGGACATTTTGTCTCCACAATAACCCACTGTATATTGTTATAGTGTTATTTTCTTGTGTGAAAACTATGCATTGTTTGTCTTTCAGAAGGATATCATTACTTGGGTTTTAAATTTAATTTGGAATTTGCTGTGATTGATCCTAAAGATTAATATAAGGCATGTCTCCACTGAATGAAGTGCTCTGGAAGGACTATACAGGATGGGCAACATACAGTGGTGCTTGAAAGTTTGTGGACCCTTTAGAATTTTCTATATTTCTGCATAAATATGACCTAAAACATCATCAGATTTTCACACAAGTCCTAAAAGTAGATAAAGAGAACCCAGTTAAACAGATGACACAAAAATCTTATACATCGTCATTTATTTATTGAGGGAAATGATCCAATATTACATATTAGTGAGTGGCAAAAGTATGTGAGCCTTTGCTTTCAGTATCGGTTGTGACCCCCCAGCAATAACTGCAACTAAACGTTTCCTGTAACTGTTGACTTTAGAATTCTCTGATATAACTCAGAAATCATTGTTCCATCAATGATGGCAAGCCGTCCTGGCCCAGATGCAGCAAAACAGGCCCAAACCATGATACTACTACCACCATGTTTCACAGATGGGATAACGTTGTTATGCTGGAATGCAGTGTTTTCCTTTCTCCAAACTTAATGCTTTTCTTTTAAACCAAAAAGTTCTATTTTGGTCTCATCCATCCACAAAACATTCTTCCAGTAGCCTTCTGGCTTGTCCAGCTGTGTTCTTTTTGGAGAGCAGTGGCTTTCTCCTTGCAACCCTGCCATGCACACCATTGTTGTTCAGTGTTCTTCTGATGGTGGACTCATGAACATTAACATTAGCCAATGTGAGAGAGGCCTTCAGTTGCTTAGAAGTTACCCTGGAGTCCTTTGTGACCTCGCCAACTATTACACGCCTTGCTCTTGGAGTGATCTATGTTGGACGACCACTCCTGGTGAGGGTAACAATGGTCTTGAATTTCCTCCATTTGTACACAATCTGTCTGACTGTGGATTGGTGGAGTCCAAACTCTTTAGTGATGGTTTTGTAACCTTTTACAGCCTGATGAGCATCTAAAACTCTTTTTCTGAGGTCCTCAGAAATCTCCTTTGTTCGTGCCATGATACACTTCCACAAACATGTTGTGAAGAGCAGACTTTGATAGATCCCTGACTCCTGATAGACACCTGTCTCCAATTTCACCTTCAAATTAACTGCTAATCCTGGAGGTTCACATACTTTTGCCACTCACTAACATGTAATATTCGATTATTTTCCTCACTAAATAAATGACCAAGTATAATATTGTTGTCTCATTTGTTTAACTGGGTTCTCTTTATCTACTTTTAGGGCTTGTGTGAAAATCTGATGATGTTTTAGGACATATTTATGCAGAAATATAGAAAATTCTAAAGGGTTAAGCACCACTGAATATGGGCAACAGCAAGATATGTTGGATAAAGTATGACATTATACGTAATTGACAGGGCTTTGTAGTCAAGGGCAACAATGTAAAATGAGCAATCTGCAATAACTAGGATGCAAGCTTCAGCTGCAGCTCATTTAAAAGAAACTCAGTTAAATTAGTCCAGTCTAGAGTTTATAAGAAAACAGGGATTAGTTCCTAAACACTGTGCAAGGAAAACATCTGTCATATTGTGGCACTGCTTAAGTTTATTGTCCCTCATATTTAGTTTTCTGCTCTGATACACCTGAGCATCTCAGAGGGCCAATGATACGAGTAAACACTACCCAAGTCTGACAGTAACACATGCCATTTCCTTAGGACAGAGCCAGGCTGGCCTGCTTTATAGCTGCAATCAGTGGGAAAGAAATGTGAAACAGACTGAACAATGGCGGATGCCGAGAGAAAAAGTCAGAGGGGATACAGTTGTATAAAAAAACCTGCTGTGCTTTGATTCTGTGAGCTGCTCCGCTTCCAAGGACACCTTGTTGTTAATAATACTATTTTTTTTTCTTTCACATGATGCTATGCATTGCAGTGAAGTTTTATTGAGCCATTGTAAGTTGAAAGGAGAATGATGCCAGTGATTGCGGTGACTCTGCGGCAATTATCTTGGCGCCACTCAAAACATCTCTGACAGATCCGATCTGACATCAGGTGCTTTGTTTCCATGTGCTTCAGCTCCATAGCCGAATCAGAAACTGCACCAACCTAAACACTGACATATATGGAATGTAAATTGTGTGTTTTTGATTCATTTATTAAATGAAAATCAGAGGTGGCAAGGATTTTTTTTATTTTATTTTATTTTCCTTTTATATCTAGGCAATTCCATCGGGAACGTAATGAAGCGCCAATCGGAACCCTAGCTTTATACTGGTGAAGACTTACAGGAAATGTTTGACCTCTGTCACTGCCAACAAAGGTTATGTTACAAAGTATTGAGTTGAACTTTTGTTATTGACCAAATACTTATTTTCCACCATAGTTTACAATTAAATTCTTTAAAAATCCTCAATGTGATTTCCTGGATTTTTTTTCCCTCATTTTGTCTCCCATAGTTGAAGTGTAAATATGATGAAAATTACAGACCTCTCTCATCTTTCTAAGTAGGAGAACTTGCACAATCAGTGGCTGACTAAATACTTTTTTGCCCCACTGTATATATACGCAGTATGTGTGTTCCACCTCGCCAGAGGCTCCTGAGTCTTAGCACTCTCTGAGGGACTGGGTCAGTGTTCAGGTTTCCATCATGACAATACCTGACATAATGTTGACAACTACAGCTTTGCTACTGGTGAATAAAAGACACTTATTCTATTCCTAATGTATTCATAGATAAAACATCACAGTTTGATTAGGATCATATGGCCAGATGGATGTATTTCATTCGAGCTTTCTCAAATCACTCAGCAGAACTTGCAGCATATGGGACTTCAGCATGTAACAGATGTCAATTTTCACGTGAAGAAAATCAATGCATGTGAATCTGTTCTGCGAGTTCTCATCTGCACTTATTCATATACTCCTATGAAATATAGCTATGCCCATTATGCAGGGTTGCCAAAGTTGTAATGATTGAGTCTGTGATCCAACTTTAAAAAGCCTGTAATTGTTTCCCCTTAACAACTTACTGCAGTGACAACCTCTAACTAATGGGTTCCCGTACTTCCAGAGTAGCAAATAATGGCCAGAGGTTCTTCATTAGAAAGGTCCTCGACTCACAGAGAAGCCAGCTAATCTTTTCACATTACCTGAATCAAAAACGTGCTAAGAGACGACAGGATCTGCCCAGCGGCTTGCAGCTTTCCCTCGACAGAGCAGTTTGGTCATCACATAAGCATTAGATACTGGATGGCAAAAGGTGCATAGACAAAAGGGACAGAAAAGCAGCCACTTTCTGGATTTGAATAGGTTTTTTACACAAATACAAAAAACAGTTCTGGTTTGTGAGGAGTGCATTTTGTGGATTTTCTTTTGAAAGATTTTTTGGAAGATTCACTACAAAACCTAAACAGCATCAACACCAATCGCCATTGCTTTTACAGAAAGGAATTTAAAGCAAAATATTACTAATATATTGAAACACAGAATGCTTTGTGAGATGATGGATTGGGGTGTTTGGGGAAAGCCCACATCACATCTAATGTTTATGTTAACTACAGTGGAGCAGTATAACATCCTCAATTACTATACTGATGATTCTAGGGGGTATTCTCGTTTACATGAGGGAATATCTGACTCACACATTATACGCCAGTTATTTCCCATACTACACTCCTACACTGCCTGCTACAACAACAGCAAAGATCAGCATATGCTATGTTTTGGAAGCTGGTCAATTCAGAAGACATTGGTTTTGGCTGGTTAGTGCTGGCCTGCTGCTTGGTAAGCTGGTGATCGTTCAAGGTCTTGCTGGTATGGCTGGTTGACCAGCATACCAGTGTCATGACATGCTGCGTTTACAGGTATGCGCCATTTAATGGCCATCCGATCAACGTCCGTTCACTTTAACGTCTTAAAATGATCATAGGAAATAAAAATCTGTCTTTTAACTCCCATAAACAACTCGGTTGATGTGTTTAGAGACTTCTTTGTTAACATACTCGTGTTTGTGCGTATGACAGTCCGCAACTTATTTGTAACAAGCTGCAAATGGTGTTCCTAAGTGTGTCCCCCTGTCCTATTGTAAGTAGTACTCCTTTGTTTGTCCACTCATTGCCTGTATATTCTCTCTAACTTATTTAGGCAAACGTAGCCCAGTTAGTTTGCTGTATTATTGTTTCATTTACAATTATTTTGTTTAAATGATATATAGAGTAACCTAAGGCTAAATCTAAAATGACTCTACTTCCTAAGTAGCCCACTAAATGCGGCTATAATGCACTACATATCAGATAGAGAGACGTTTCGGCTTAACATAGGGCTAATTCGATCATTTAGAATGACATAAGAGTGCTCGTGTGCTTTGAATTTTGATTGGCTGAAAAGTCCAAGCTGAAAAGTTTGCCAAAAACTTATTGGAAGCTTATAATTGACTGATATTGGCTCCATTGTGGAAGTGTAGTACACAGTACAAAGGTAGGAGGCCAAGCCACATGCGTGGGTCTGCTGTTGTTGGCAAAAAATATGGCACCTCTTAATTTACAAATGAAGCATTGGTTCTAACCATATGACTTTATTATGTACATATATGCTTATAAACAGCAGTCTTAAACCACTGGCATATGTGTCCTTTTAACCATCACAAAAACATGGAGAAAAATATTAGAATGAGTTTAGAGGTGAAATAATTAGTTTTATTTATCTGGATGTAGTTGAAAGGTCAACTGTATGGAGCTCTGTGAAGTTATCTGTATTAGATTTAGGTTAATTAGTAATAAGTCACATACAATGAAACCCCTAAGTTAGTGGGTGTGCCTCTTACCACTGAGCCGTCGGATCTGCTGTGTAAAGTCCATCACAGTGCTGGCAGGAGTCACTTTTGGAGTGCTGGCTGATGATCCACCAGCTGCCCTCCCTTCCCTCATACATAGCCAGTCGCCTCAGCATTTGATGCCCGATTCGGACCACTATGTTACCCAAGCATCTGATGTATTTATGTTTAATTAGTGTGATCGGGGTGATTGAGGAAAACTCAGTGAAGCGACTACGGAAGCATGCTTAAAAACTCCATTTCTTGGTGTCACTTGCTGTTGAAGTATTGAATAATTTACAGCTGTAATAGCCACACAAAAGTCAGGAGCTGTTACTGCTGGGTGTCTTAATTGCCAAAGCAATCTAGGCTGAATTTTAAATTCTCCAATCATCCATTATTCGAACTCTGCTAGCTCCCCAGACACGCAATACTTAACACGAGGAACCTAAATTCTGCGTTGCATATTTCTGCATCGGATACATGCTGTGCCACAGCATTCTGCCACACCCTGACTTTTTGAAATGCCAGTGGAGTGTGTGGCACCACTAAGAGGATGCTTCGGAAGACACTGATAGTGCATTATCACATCACTGCGAGTGTCACCCGTACACAAAGCAACAGCAGAAGAGAAAACAAATGAATAAATGCAAATCTGCTGTAATCATAACAAACCTCGTAAAAAGATAATGCTTAAAACACAAGGAGTTTAGTGTTATGACTAATGTGGCCATCTGTTATCTCAAAATATGAGCCAAAGTTAAATAGACTGTGTTTGCCAATTAGGGAATCAGATTTTTCCTAGATCATTGAGTTGTTCTACTCCTTCAATCATTATGTGAAGTTCCAGTGAGATACCGACACCGACTTGGCTGTCCAATTGGTCTCTAAAGTGTTCCAGTGTGTGTGGGCATGTGCCCTGTAATAGACTGGTGGCCTGTCCAGGGTTGGATCCTACATGTTGCGCTTTGCTACCAGATACTGTGGGTCTCAGCACCCCATTACCCTGAACTGGATTAAGCAGGCATAGAAAATGAATGGAGATGGCATGGCAGTGCTATGGTTAACACTGATGAGAGCTCCAGTTGAGTGAGTGGAATTTGCATGTTCTCGCAATGTTTATGAGAGATTGTCCAGGTACTTTCCATTTGATATTTCTGGTATACACATTTTATGTCTCATCTACTGACAAAAATGCATTGAAGAACAGTAATACGAAGATGGAAGATCATCCAGATAAACCCGAGACTAAACGAGTGAATGTGAACTAGTTTATATAGTCATAGGTTAGACAGAATACAGTGTAACCTCAGAATTTGAATTTAATTGGTCCCTGAAAGTCGTTTGAATTTGGATTTGTTCGAAATCGGAATCCAGTTCATTTCAAGTCAAGATTATTGTTCGAATTTCGGGGTAAAACAATTTCAAATATTACAATTTGATTTCTGAAATGGTTGAATAAGAAACATTTAAATTCCAAGGTACCACTGTATTTGGAGACAAACAAAGAGGTACCACTTACAACAGGACAGGCAGATAAACTTACAAACACCATTTACAATATAAAAAATATGAGTTAAAAAATGAGTTAGAGGAAATTCAAGACCATTGTTACCCTCCCCAGGAGTGGTCGACCAACAAAGATCACTCCAAGAGCAATGCGTGTAATAGTTGGTGAGGTCACAAAGGACCCCAGGGTAACTTCTAAGCAACTGAAGGCCTCTCTCACATTGGCTAATGCTAATGTTCATGAGTCCACTATCAGAAGAACCCTGAACAACAATGGAGTGCATGGCAGGGTTGCAAGGAGAAAGCCACTGCTCTCCAAAAAGAACATTGCTGCTCGTCTGCAGTTTTCTAAAGATCATGTGGAGAAGCCAGAAGGCTATTGGAAGAATGTTTTGTGGACGGATGAGATCAAAATAGAACTTTTTGGTTTAAAAGAAAAGTGTTATGTTTGAAGAAAGGAAAACACTGCATTCCAGCATAAGGACCTTATCCCATCTATGAAACATGGTGGTGGTAGTATCATGGTTTGGGCCTGTTTTGCTGCATCTGGGCCAGGACGGCTTGCCATCATTAATGGAACAATGAATTCTGAATGATATCAGAGAATTCTAAAGGAAAATGTCAGGACATCTGTCCATGAACTGAATCTCAAGAGAAGGTGGGTCATGCAGCAAGACAACGACCCTAAGCACACAAGCCGTTCTACCAAAGGATGGTTACAGAAGAATAAAGTTAATGTTTTAGAATGGAAGTCAAAATCAAAGTCCTGACATTAATCCAATGGAAATGTTGTGGAAGGACCTGAATTGAGCAGTTAATATGAGGAAACCCACCAACATCCCAGAGCTGAAGCTGTTCTGTACGGAGGAATGGGCTAAAATTCCTCCAAGCCGGTGAGCAGGACTGATCAACAGCTACAGGAAACGTTTAGTTACAGTTATTGCTGCACATATCTATTTTTAGGAATTGTGTGAAAATCTGATGATGTTTTAGGTCATATTTATGCAGAAATATAGAAAATTCTAAACACACACACACACACGGAAGACAGTCTTCTGTTTTTAAACTCCCCCAATGCTCGTGGATCTGCAGCGTTGATTGACTGTTGATTGACTTTTGGTCCTATTATATTTTATTATTTGATTGTTAAGGCTTCTGCTGTTAACGTGAACAGACGTTGATCAGACGGTCATTAAGTGGCGCTTACCTGTATTTCTGTTGTAAACAACAGGATGTGGACTATGTGCATGTGGACAGAAATTGCAAGCTTAAAAATCCTGGAAGCACACAGGCACTGCATCATTCATGAAGGAAGCACATCGTAACTCCCAAGGCTGAGCCAACACTGGACTTAGGAAATGATGAAGAAGGTGGAGTTGTGAGTTAGCAAAGCAACATTTCTCTTTTGAAGTATAATCTTGAGAGCACTCCTTGATGTTCACTTCCCTCTCACTTTCCGTCATATTTCCCAATTTGTGGGATGTCGAGATTCTGCGTGGGTTTTCATCATAAGGCATGATCCAGTATGACAGTGCACAGAGCAGCACTGCGCTGTCCATTATGTCAGATCTATTAAGGACAATGTGTGGAAGGATATGCAAAGGCTGGCAGGCTCAGTGCATGATGAAAGCAAGCTTCGGCGCAGACATACGTTAAAAGCAGCGCATATCTTTTAGTGGATACTTTAGCGGTGACACATCTGAATGTGAAATGTTGACATCGCCTGGTGAGCCCCTTACAAATTTCTTCGTGTCAGTTTCAGCACCAGCACCGCTCGTCAGTTCTTCATGTGATGTATATCCCATTATCCACTGAACGAGTTTACATGCAGAAGACAGGTTGTGACAGCTCTCATATTTACCTGCATTCATTTCACGCATGAAAGGTTTTCTTATTTTTCTTTAGTAATGCAACAACTGTCAGTGAAAAGACAAGGTTTTCTACAACAGTTCTGCGTGACATAATATTAGCATGTCATTCTAAACTGCAGCAATGTGCTCAAAAGGAATTTAAGTCTTGTTATACCACAGTTAGTTCTGACCAGGCATTCTGATGCAAAACAGGCCCAAACCATGATACTACCACCACCATGTTTCACAGATGGGATAAGGTTCTTCTGTTGGAATGCAGTGTTTTCCTTTCTCCAAACATAACGCTTTTCTTTTAAACCAGAAGTTCTATTTTGGTCTCATCCGTCCACAAAACATTCTTCCAGTAGCTTTCTGGCTTGTGTGATCTTTAGCAAACTGCAGACAAGCAGCAATGTTCTTTTTGGAGAGCAGTGGCTTTCTCCTTGCAACCCTGCCATGCACACCATTGTTGTTCAGTGTTCTTCTGATGGTGGACTCGTGAACATTAACATAAGCCAATGTGAGAGAGGCCTTCAGTTGCTTAGAAGTTACCCTGGGGTCCTTTGTGACCTCACCAACTATTACACGCCTTGCTCTTGGAGTGATCTTTGTTGGTCGACCACTCCTGGGGAGGGTGACAATGGTCTTGAATTTCCTCCATTTGTACACAATCTGTCTGACTGTGGATTGGTGGAGTCCAAACTCTTTAGAGATGGTTTTGTAACATTTTCCAGCCTGAGGAACATCAACAACTTTTTTTCTGAGGTCCTCAGAAATCTCCTTTGTTCATGCCAAGATACACTTGCACAAACATGTGTTGTGAAGAGCAGACTTTGATAGATCCCTGTTCTTTAAATAAAACAGGGTGCCCACTCACACCTGATTGTCATCCCATTGATTGAAAACTCCTGACTCTAATTTCACCTTCAAATGAACTGCTAATCCTAAAGGTTCACATACTTTTGCCACTCACTAATATGTAATATTGAATCGTTTTCCTCAATAAATAAATGACCAAGTAATATTTTTGTCTCATTTGTATAACTGGGTTCTCTTGATCTACGTTTAGGACTTGTGTGAAAATCTGATGATGTTTTAGGTCATATTTATGCAGAAATAGAGAACATTCTAAAGGCTTCACAAACTTTCAAGCGCTCTGACCGACGCTCTATAAGTATTACTCCATGACATACAGACATAACCAAGCAGTGGCACTAGCCCTGAAAAGGCAGCAACGGTATAATTACAAAAGGAAAAGACTGTCGAAATGAAAGCTATATTTAGTTTATAAAATCTATTCAGTTGGAAAACATTTGTTTTGATTTACATTTGGAAGAGGAAGCTATTAATGACCAGCCTGATACTTATGAGCCCAAGGTTTGGTACCACAAGGGTTTGAAAGCGCTGAAAAGCAAAACAAAGTCAGTCCTTTAAATCAAACATCCGGCTCTTAATGGATTCGCAGCTCGACTGAAGAGCAACGAGACTGAAGATCGGTTTTAGTCCCATCAACAAAAATGAACTGAATCAGCTTCATCCCTCACAAAGACGTCGTTTGCTGGTGTAAACTCTGCATCTGTCATTAAACACCATCCACGGCTGATCGGAGGTTCATTCATTTGAAAGGTACGCTATTTGCTAAGTCCAGCAAAGCTGCTGATGCTGATTTCAGACTGATAGTATTAACATTAATAGCTTCATCTTCCAAATTTATAATCACTAATCAAACGGGATCCTACACTTTCATTATAACACTAACTCACTCAGATTTGCTTCAGCCGGGAGAACAGTGTGTCTTAGTAACAGCCTGCCTTATAAACCTGACCCATTTTATTTGCTGAATGTAAATAAACTTTCTTTTTAATCAAACAAAACTTACCAATCGATATATGTGTTTATTGTCTGTATAATGAACAGTTATTGGGAATTTCTGTTCCTCGACTGTTATGTCTGAAGGCCAGAGCCTGATGATGTGTTAGCAGCGGGGTGCCTGATAGAATGGAACTGCCATACCTCGTGGAAGGTTGATGAATAAACCTTTTTTTCTGTCCTCCATCTTAAAATCTAACAATAAACTGGCATAACAGAACTGTGGTATACTTACAATATTGCACTCGAGGTCGTGCTATAACGTGAGATATTGCTATGGGTGTTCTGATCTTTAGCACTCTCATGTTATAGCACTCCCTCTCGTGTATTATTGCTTCATTTCGTTGTTGGAGAAATGGCTCAAATACTGTAGATTACTGACCCTGCACGTTACTGTGAATAGCACATCTAAAGCTCTGCACATACTGTAGATACACTCCCACACTTTGCAGAGTCGCTTTCAGGGTGGTGGGGTCACTGGAGTCTAACTGGCAGCACAGGAAACAAATCAGAAACCATCTCTACACAGGAATCCAATCCATCTCAGGGCTCATACACACACACACATTCCCAGTGGGACACTAGAGATGCCAGCCGACCTAACGCATGTCTTTGCAGTGTAGGAGGAAACCGAGCACCTGGACGAAACCCACGCAGACAAAGTGGCTGCAGCAGAGTCAGGGACGATTTGTTTTTGAAGTTTTTAAAGACCCAAGGTGGCAAAAGTATGGGAATACTTCAAACCGGAACAAACCAAAACACAACGGTGGTTTGCAAACTGTGCAAAGCTTGAGCATCTGAAGAGAAACATACACTATTCTGGAAGAAACCATTAAGTGTTCATGGTTTTACCATTAGTAGGAGAATATTTTTGTTTTCCTTGCAGGTGCTAAATAAACTCATTAAGCCATAAAGTCGTCTGACTGCTACCTTAGAATTTCCACTAAAAAGTGTTTGAATGTTTAGTCTAGAATCTGGGCTCATTCTATGTCCTTAGTGCAGGCTGGATTTAATGAGACGTGATAAGCTTTTTACTAAGGGGCACTGGTGCTCCTGATTTAAAATATCCCTGAGCAGAAACGTAACTTTTTTTTTTACCTTATTGCTACAGATTAGGTATGAATACAAATTTTGTTCAGCAAAGCATGGCACTAGCAAAATTCGATCTTTCTTTTAGTCAAGGCAGAATGAGGAAAGTATCCAACTTTGCTCATTGCACATGTCACAAGTAGCTTTAATTAAAACACAGGTAGATTGAGGGAACTGTGGTAGCCTAGCGGTTAAGGTACTGGACTCTGGACCAGAAGGTCCAGGGTTCCACTGTTGGGTCCTTGAGCAAGACCCTTAACCCACAATTGCTTGGATTGTAAGACTGTACCAATTGTAAGTCGCTCTGGATAAGGGCGTCTGCTAAATGCTGTAAATGTAAATGTAAATGGAACAGTTTCTGAGCGGTTCTTACTAAAAACAAAATAAAACTAACAAAATGCAATGTTCAAACATAAACATTGTACATTATAAAAGCTAATTTGTAATTATTGAAGTGTATTTTTATTTAAAAACAGTTGGTACCTACATAAGTGTAACATTTTATTGCAGGATTATGTGGAAGACTAAGTAAATAAAATAGAATGAAGTACATTGCATTTGTTGTTCTATGTCTCAGGTGTTAAATATGTATGTGATTATGTAAATGTACTTTACACAGGTTCCATTGTCAGTTGGAAAGCTCTACATAGAGAACGCCCTACATAGGAAGAAGGCAGCAAGGGCTCTCACTACGTATTGTGACAGAATACTTGCTGAAATTGGTGCATCGCTGGGGTCAAAATCTTGTCTCGCTCAAGTGCTCCTAAATAAATATTCCATTCGCACTTCTTTCAAAAGAAGGTGCAAATGTAAAGCGCTGCCCTTATCTACCTATTTTATTTCTGCTATTATTTTAAGCAGAATTCTTTTTGTATGGAATGGCAAAACCACAAATAACGTTTTCATACCTTAGAGTAATGATTATTGCAGGTTTAGCTAATAATATATATTAGGGTTTAACAGAAACTTGGATTTCTTTTGGAGTTGTACTACTAACTTAAATTAGAAGCACTCATGTTCATTTTTATCATGATGGAGTTGTTGCTTAGCACCTTAATATATAAACCTGTTTACATTTTGTTTTGTGCTGCATTATTATGACATACATTGTTGTAAAATTAAATAAAACACCTTACATGAGACGATCAGTATGTTTTTTTTTTTGAGAAAATAAATATGTTTAGATTAACTGACTAATCAGTAAAATAACTTAAATAAGAAGCAACTGATATCCTATTAACCTAAGCAAGCTAAATCTACATAGGACTTTTACAAAAACATTTTTGAAGGATGCAAGTATCGTCTAATTATTGTTATCGACAAAATCCCAGAAAATACTGAGATATCATATCACACACCACTAATCCAAACTCCACACAGGCACTGACCAGGCTGGAACCCAAAACCTCTCTGTAGCTGTGAAGCGACAGCACTAACCCCTGCACCACCATTCTGGCAGGATTATATTTCTTATATTTTATCTTCAGTAAACATTTTGACAATCTATACACATTTCAGAATATATCATATGATGTGTTTTTATCAGCTGGGCTGCATCAATGGCCAAAAGTATGTTTTTTTTGCTCGTAAGCAAAGCCCTTAAGCTTAGATTGTATCATGTATGATTTTATGGACAGTGGTGGTGGCTCAGTCCTAAAAGCTTTCCACTTCTAATTGAAAGGTTGTCCATAAAATCAAAGCTCCACAAAGCTTTAAGCTGCTGGATTCTTGAGCAAAGCCCTTAACCCTGAACTTAACCCTGTACATTGTGCCATGTATGATTCCATTGCCAGTAGTCGTACTATTTGTAAGGTTGTGAGTTCCAGTCCGATAAGCTATCAGGCCCTTGAGCAAGGCTCTTAACCTTTAACTGCAGGCAAGGACCTAAAAGACAGGGTTTGTAAATGTGTGATGACAGCGCTAACCACTGCTCCACTGTCCTCTGCTGCAGATTTGGTAATTTATGTCTCAAAGAGGACCTTTCTTTTTCTTAAGCTACCCACTCTGGTCTACTACTTCTTTTGTGCATGTAAGAAAAATTTTGTAGAAATTTGTAGAAATTTATTGAGTACAAATCATAATCTATATAATAGGGGTGTAACGATACACTCTGCTCGCAATTTGATTCAGAATCTTCACGATTCGAATTTTCTTATGATTTTGAGTAAACAATGCAAAGCAAGGCACATGTTCTCGAACAAATTTTTAAACAAAAAAACTTTAATCACCTACAATTAAAAGAAATGACTAAAAACAGAATGACATATGATATAGCTGTGGACTGGGGACTGTGGTGGCCTAGTGGTTAAAGTGCTGGACTATCCACCAGAAGGTCCAGGGTTCAAATCCCACCTCTGCCAAGCTGCCATTGTTGGGTCCTTGAGCAAGACCCTTAACCCACAATTGCTTAGATTGTATCAATTGGATAAGGGCGAATGTAAATATGATGTATGACACATGGTCATGCTGATATATGGCCCTCTTGTGTTTAAAAAATGCAACTACATTAGACAGCATAATAAACAGAATGCATGTGACATGGTCAATCTCTAGAACGTCAAATTTTCACGACATTTGTGACACAGTTCACCCCTACTATATATCCTCTAATCTCTAAGTCACATTCTGTTCTGGGAGCTGAGAAGGCAATATCAGGGGCAACTTGAATGGAATATTTCCTGATCAACATTTGAACTCATGATGGAGTGGGACCAGTAACGTGACATCACTATATATGGAGGAAAATGGACCTTGAGTTGAACATATGTTCTGGTTAACACCAGTAAATTCTTGTCGCCAAAGACACAATAAGGACAAGCAATCCTTCTAGGAAGGGTATAAATCATATGGCAGTAATCACAGACTTCGAGCAGGAGGAGACCCAGTATGAGCAGGAGAGATTTGTAGGCAGAGGGAAGGCCATGGCCTGTGGATATTCTGTTTGGCTCGCTCTGTAGCTGGAGAGAAACTTGGCCATGCTGGCTAAAACAGAATTCTTTGCTTCCTGAGAGAAAAGATTTTTGTTTACTTCTTTATTTCACATTTGATTCCTGCAACTGTTTGTTGGTGAAGTTGAACATTTAACTATTGTTTTATGTTTTGTATGTTTAATACAAAAACTCCTACATGAAGTTGCAGTACATCTTGCACTTAGGCACTTTTGCACCAAACACTTTTAGGGACTAATTTGGAAGGAACTAGACTCCTGCAAGAACTACTTTCGTTCCATGTTTGGTTTGCATTCGCACTGCGAGTAGGAACGCGATGTGACGCTGAAGTGACGTAAGACATGCAAAGCCACAGCCCATACAAGCTAAGCTAAATCTTGGAGGCCAAGCCAACTTTGTCCTGAAAGTGAAACAAAAGTTGAAGACATGACAGAAGATGAAAACACAATGGCAAGCACAGAGATGGAGCATGGAATGAAAGATCTGACCCCAGGGAGACAACAAGACCTGACACCAAAAGGGGTCAAACTGGAATCGAGAGCCGGTAGCCAGTCTCGTCACATCTTTGGATCCAGGAGGAAGGAGCGCTCTCTTTGAGCCGCCTAGCCCTGACACATATATAATTAACAATGTGTACAAGCATAATTTGCTGATCCATTCATGCACTAAAGCAGAAAAAACTTAATAAGTCCACAATAGTTTCTATACATAGTCTGTGTCCAACTGCTAGCTATCACAAAGTTGCAGTGTAGGCAAATGTAGACATAGTGAAGTTCACTCTCATGAGACAGTAATAATTCTTCCTCATTTCGCCATATGGCTCAACCCAGAAACTGTATCAAATATAGACATGGTTATTAAACTCTGCGGCCTGCACACTGTACTGAATTTGTTGGTATTAGTCGGAAGAAATGCACCAGCTCACCTCTGACCTTTCATTTAAATCTGCCTTTCACACATCACAGGATCCCGCATAGCCTCAGGAAATGCTGGATTGTCAGAGGCAATCTTGTCAAATGCTCGATTCAACCTTTCCAGCTCAATGAGGACAGAAGGGAAAAAAAAACTGACTGCTGAATGACACCCAGATGTGTCTTTTTGGGAAATGCCTCATTCTTTAATCTGCCACATGTGACTGTAATGGCACATGATAAAGAAATGAAACATTTACCGTTCGGTTGTACTTAAGTGCACCGATCTCCAGTCCTTATGTAACTTTTAGAGCTATTTGTTGGGTTTAATTAGATTTAAGAGAGTGCTCATTAAAACCTGGGGAAAGCATATGTTCAAAAATGGTGAGAGTAAAATGTTTAATTGCACAATTATTATCCCATATAGTCTTTCCACTGAAATAGTATCACGATGATGTATGCTGGTGAGCCACATCACCCTACATGGCCGTCTCTTGGCGCTTTTCTCCTTCCACACACACATCCTTCCATTGTGTAATACACTCCCTCCTGTGCACTTTGTTGTCTGGCACAGTGTTGCAACTTTTCCCTTCGTTAAGTGTATGTGATCTTTACAATCCATTTTAGCTTTTGCCAGTAAAATGGTTTAATTCACCAAATGCATCTCACAACCCAGACACATACCAACTATATCAAATTACCCCCCAAGGCCTCGAGGCTCCTACAAACCCCAGGTGTAACCCCTGAAGAAATACACAATCCCCTAACACACCAATAACCAAATAAGCAATCCAAAAAAAAAAAAAAACATCCAGTATCCACAACATGATCGGAGGATGAACTAGGGGATGAGAAAAAGAGAGAGTCCGGCAATACAGTGGTGCTTGAAAGTTTGTGAACCTTTTAGAATTTTCTAGATTTCTGCATAAATATGTCCTAAAACATCATCTAATTTTCACACAAGTCCTAAAAGCAGATAAAGAGAACCCAGTTAAACAAATGAGACAACAATATTATACTTGGTCATTTATTTGTTGAGGAAAATGATCCAATATTATATATTAGAGAGTGGCAAAAGTATGTGAACCTCTAGGATTAGCAGTTCATTTGAAGGTGAAATTAGAGTCAGGTGTTTTCAATCAGTGGGATGACAATCAGGTGTGAGTGGGCACCCTGAAGTCTGCTCCTCACAACACATCTTTGTGGAAGTGTATCATGGCACGAACAAAGGAGATTTCTGAGGACCTCAGAAAAAGAGTTGTTGATGCTCATCAGGCTGGAAAAGGTTACAAAACCATCTCTAAGGAGTTTGGACTCCACCAATCCACAGTCAGACAGACTGTGTACAAATGGAGGAAATTCAAAACCATTGTTACTCTCCCCAGGAGTGGTCGACCAACAAAGATCACTCCAAGAGCAAGATGTGTAATAGTTGGTGAAGTCACAAAGGACCCCAGGGTAACTTCTAAGCAACTGAAAGTCCTCTCTCACATTGGCTAATTGTGTAAGTTCATGAGTCGTCAGCCATCAGAAGAACAACTGAAAAACAACAATTGTGTGCATGGCAAGGGTTGGCAAGGAGAAAGCCCACTGCTCTCACAACAAAGAACATTGCCCTGGGTTCGTTTCTGCAGTTTGATAAAGATCACGTTGGACAAGCCCAGAAGGCTAATTGAAGAATGTATTTGTGGACAGATGAGACCAAAATCGAACACTTTTTTGGTTTAAAGAAAAGCGTTATGTTTTGGAAAGAAAGGAAAACATCTGTGAAAACATGGTTGGTGGCAGTACCATGGTTTTTGGGGCCTGGTTTGCTTGCATCTGGGACCAGGAACGGGCATTTGCATCATTGAAATGGAACAATGAATTCTGAATTTATATCATAGTATTCTAAAGGGAAAAATGTCAGGACATCTGTCTGTGAACTGAATCTCAAGAGAAAGTGGGTCATGCAGCAAGGCAACGCCCCTAAGCTCACAAGTCGTTCTACCAAAGAACGGTTAAAGAAGAATAAAGTTAATGTTTTGGAATGGCCACAATCCTGACCTTAATCCAATGGAAATGTTGTGGAAGGACCAGAAGTGAGCAGCTAATGTGAGGAAACCCACCAACATCCCAGAGCTGAAGATGTTCTGTACGGAGGAATGGGCTAAAATTCCTCCAAGCCGGTGTGCAGGACTGATCAACAGTTACAGGAAATGTTTAGTTGCAGTTATTGCTGCACAGGGGGGTCACACCAGATACTGAAAGCAAAGGTTCACATACTTTGCCACTCACTAATATGTAATATTGGATCATTTTCCTCAATAAATAGATGACCAAGTATAATATATTTGTCTCATGTGTGTAACTGGGTTCTCTTCATCTACTTTTAGGACTTGTCTGAAAATCTGATGATGTTTCAGGTCATATTTATGCAGAAATATAGAACATTCTAAAGGGTTCACAAACTTTCAAGCACCACTGTATACTAATGAAGGAGTAGGGATATTTTTCGGATCCCTAATTGAGAGAGCGTACCGTTTGCCATACTGTACATGCATAGGGAAAATATATATTTGTTTAGCAATGAAGAAGTTTCCATTAAAAAAACAAAAATGTTTCCATATGTTGTAATTTATAAATCTCAGACAGAAAGAAAATCTCAATCAGCCAAAATCGGACAAGGAAACTGCAATCGGTGCATCTCTAGTTTTGACCCTACTATTTCCTGCTCGGGGTCACAGGGGGTGTTCTCTTACACTTACACTTGTGCCCTGGAAAGAGATGTCAGTCCATCACATGGCTAGGTAGGGACACTGTTTCAGTGTTGAGGGATGATCCCCTGTTCAGCATCTGCTCCCTCCGGCACAGGCAATTATGTCTGACTCTGGTGGCTGACCCAGCAAGAGGTGGGCTAGCATGGACCCCCTATTGAGGCCATTACTACTGATGCGCAAATCTCACTGATACTGCTTTACATTAAGGCATGAAATAACCCCTTCATGTGATAATCATGTGATGATCACACACTTTTGTGGAGCGTTCCCACTTGTACACCATCAATTATTCATACGCGCCTCACTTTTTCACCAAAGTTTTCATAATTGGCCGTGTTTCTTCATTAGCCATGCTATAATGAAGAACCTTGACACAAAATGTCCAAATATTTGAAACCACTCAAGTCATCTTTGTATTGTTCTGTGACTAAAGTCCTCTAAAGTCAGACACAACCCTTTTCTGTTTGTTATAAATGGTGATGTCATTGTCATTGGTGATGGCACTGTCGACCGCGAGCGCTACCTCTGTCATACCTCATCGCCGTCACTGTCAAGATCAGATCCTGGAATGTCCTGTTCACTTCAGGCACTGCTCAAGAATTCCTCCAGATCAACTATTCAGCTTTATCGTCGACTTCAAGGACTAGTCCCGGAACGTGAAGCTACTGCGTCGCGTTTTTGTCAGATTAAACAGCTTAATCTCTGCGTCACTGAACCCCTAATGAGCTACTGGGCTCTAGAATTATGGTAGAAAGACTTGGTAGTAGTTGAAGCAGTTGGAGATTGATGGATGGATCGATTGACATTTGCTGACATTGCTAATTAATTTCCACTGGCAGTCCAGTTCATATTTCTTTAAATGTCCTATCAAAAAGAGAGTTTGAGCTTTTTTAACACCTCACCATTATTTGTAGAGGGCATTGTAGATTTTTAACTAGGAAGGTAATTGAACTACTGTCTCCTATGGCATCAAATATGTTTGTTCCATCTGTGTTTACTAGAGATGCACCGGATGACCAGAATCGGCAAGCGGCACAATCAACAGTATGAACAGCACAAGCTTTTACCAACTTTAACTCAGAATTCAGTTCATCTACGGAGTTTGAAACATGCCTCAGCCACTCGTGTGTTTGTCTGTGATGGCAGAAGTGTTAGATTTCAGTTGTGCTTTTGCTTAGTAAACTAAACAGTCTCTCCCTATACAGTGCAATGCTAATGAGAGACTAAGGATCTAGCATTATTTTGGTCACAGCCATGTATTCAGTGTGGAAGTTCTTCACGGCAAGTGCTCTTTGTAACACATGCATGCCAAAAGTAAGCTGTGGTGGAACAATTCCCAACATGTTCAGAACAACAATAATAAGATAATAAGATGTTTAAAACAGTATCAACCGTGGAATTTGACAAAGCTAACAAAGGTAAAGAGCACAAAGCTAAAGCTAGCAGAAGCACAAAGCCAGGCACAAGAGAGTTGCCCTTGTGGTCTGTCTTTATCCATAAAGAAGTTTCCATCAAAAGAAAAGCTGAACAGCAATGTGTCCGGATGCTGCCATTTATAATTCTTAGACAAAAAGAAAATCAGATTTGGCCAAAATCGGAATCGGTCAGTCAAATGTTAAAGAAAATTGCAATCGGTGCTGTACTTTTTACCTACAGTAGCTGTCTGCCTACCTGGTTGTCTATCTATCAATCTAGCTGTCTGTCTGCCTGCTAATATATAATTCAAGTTTTCTCTCTGCATGTCTTTCTGTCTATTTATATATATAGCTGTCTGCCTGTTTATCCATCTAGGTCTCTATATACCTGTCTAGCTGTCTGCCTGTCTATAGATCTAGCTGTCTATCTGTCTGTCTATAGATCTAGCTGTCTGCCTGTCTATAAATCTAGCTGTCTGCCTATCTATAGATCTAGCTCTCTATATACCAGTCTAGCTGCCTGCCTGTCTATAGCTCTAGCTGTCTGTCTGTTTATCCGTCTAGCTCTCTATACACCAGTTTAGTTGTCTGCCTGTTTATCCGTATAGCTCTCTATTTACCAGTCTAGCTGTCTGTCTGTCTATATATCTAGCTGTCTGTCTGTCTATAGATCTAGCTCTCTATATACCAGTCTAGGTGCCTGCCTGTCTATAGCTCTAGCTGTCTGTTTGTCTATATATCTAACCGTCTGCCTTTCTATAGATCTAGCTGTCTGTCTGTTTATCCGTCTAGCTCTCTATACACCAGTTTAGCTATCTGCCTATTTATCCGTATAGCTCTCTATATACCAGTCTAGCTGTCTGCTTGTCTATAGATCTAGCTGTCTATATATCTGCCTTTCTGTAGATCTAGCTGTCTGCCTGTTTATCCGTCTAGCTCTCCATACACCAGTCTAGCTGTCTGCCTGTCTATAGATCTAGCTGTCTGCCTGTCTATAGATCTAACTGTCTGCCTTTCTGTAGATCTAGCTGTCTGCCTATCTAGATCTAGCTGTCTGCCTATCTATAGATCTAGCTGTCTGCCTATCTATAGATCTAGCTGTCTGCCTTTCTGTAGATCTAGCTGTCTGTCTGTCTATAGATCTAGCTGTCTGCCTTTCTGTAGATCTAGCTGTCTGCCTATCTATAGATCTAGCTGTCTGCCTTTCTGTAGATCTAGCTGTCTGTCTGTCTATAGATCTAGCTGTCTGTCTGTCTATAGATCTAGCTGTCTGCCTTTCTGTAAATCTAGCTGTCTGCCTGTCTATAGATCCAGCTATCCAGTCTATCCATCACTCTAGTTCACACTGTTTGCCTATTTTTCAGTCTAGCTGTCTGCCTATAGATCTATCTATAACTGTCTATAGATCTAGCTGTCTGCCTGTCTATAGACCTAGCCGTCTGCCTTTCTGTAGATCTAGCTGTCTGCCTGTCTATAGATCTAGCTGTCTGCTTGTCTATAGATCCAGCTATCCAGTCTATCCATCACTCTAGTTGTCTGTCTGCCTATAGATCTAGCTGTCTGCCTGTCTATAGATCTAGCTATGCCTGTCTATAGATCTAGCTGTCTGCCTTTCTGTAGACCCAGCTGTCTGCCTTTCTGTAGATCCAGCTATCCAGTCTATCCATCACTCTACTTGTCTGTTTGCCTATTTATCAGTCTAGCTGTCTGCCTATTGATCTAGCTGTCTGTCTCTTTATCCACCCAGCTGTCTAAATATCAATCTGAGTATAAATATCATCTGAGCTGTCTGTCTGCCTGCCTTTTGATCGTTCTAGCTGTCTGTCTGCATGTGTTTCTGAATATCACCCTTAGGGTTGGGTATCAAAAATCAGAACGGCGCACCTGTTATGAAAATCCATTCATTCTTCAAACACACGGCCACCATTAGCGCAAAAATACGTCCGTATAAAGCTGTCGTCTATTTGCCAGCTACCAGTGCATCATGTAATCATGTATGTCATTACGTAGTTTTGTTTTGTTATGCTCCGCTGGAGCTTTAGCAGAAGATGGGCCCTCAAAAGCACTTAAAAGTTTGGCTCCACTTTTAGCGAAAAAGGAAAGACTAAATGCGAAATGTGTGGAAAATTGATCTGTTGAAAAAGACGTGGCAAAATATCGAAGACACCTGCAAAGGACTATGATCGTCCAACTGTGGTCTCCTAGCTCAAATGCTGCATCAGTCGGGAGATTCTAATAGCTTAAAGTGACCAAAACTTAACATGGTTAAAGTTTCTAAAGCAGTAACTGAGGGAAACCAAACTTCTGTCGATTGCTACCGGTTATATAACATGAAAATGATTACTTTCCCTTTCAACCACATTTTCATCATTCCAGCAGTAAAGATTACTTATGACCAATGGTAATTGAGAGAAGTTTGGTGTCTCCATGTCACTACTTCAGTAGGTTGAGCCAAGTTAAGCTTTTTACTTAACATGTTTACATTGTGAAAGAAAAAGAAAAAAGTCTAAATTATTAATCTTTAAGTTGAACTATTAAAAAAATGTAAAAAGATATTATTTACACCTAAACATTTGACACAGTTTTTCACTATTTTGGAATCGAAATTCGGAATCGATAAGAACCAGAATCAGAATCAGAATCAATAAAATACAAACGATACCCTACCCTCATCACTCTAGCTCTTGGGCTGTCTAGCCATCGTTCTAGCTGTCTGCCTATTTAGCAATCTTCCTATCTGCTTGGCAATCGATCTAGCTCTCTGTTTATCGATCTAGCAATCTGTCTACCTATCTATTTACAGTGGTGGGAAAAAGTGTTTCCTGATTTCCTATTTTTTTGCATGTTTGTCACACTTAAGTGTTTCGGAACATCAAACCAATTTAAATATTAGTCAAAGACAACACAAGTAAACATGAAATGCAGTTTTATATGAAGGTGTTTATTATTAAGGGAGAAAAAAAATCCAAACCTACATGGCCCTGTGTGAAAAAGTGATTGCCCCTAAACCTCATAACTGGTTGGGCCAAGCATTTGTGATAACTTGTAATGAGTCTTTTACAGCGTTGTGGAGGAATTTTGGCCACTCATCTTTGCAGAATTGTTGCCACATTGGAGGGTTTTTGAACATGAACGGCTTTTTTAAGGTCATGCCACAGCATCTCAATAGGATTCAGGTCAGGACTTTAACTAGGCCACTCCAAAGTCTTCATTTTGTTTTTCTTCAGCCATTCAGAGGTGGACTTCCTGGTGTGTTTTGGATCATTGTCCTGCTGCAGAACCCAAGTTCGTTTCAGCTTGAGGTCACGAACAGATGGCCGGACATTCTCCTTCAGGATTTTTTGGTAGACAGCAGAATTCATAGTTCCATTTATCACAGCAAGTCTTCCACGTCCTGAAGCAGCAAAACAGCCCCAGACCATCACACTACCACCTCCATATTTTACTGTTGCTATAATGTTCTTTTTCTGAAATGCTGTCTTATTTTTACACCAGATGTAATGGGACACACACTTTCCAAAGAGTTCAACTTTTATCTTGTCAGTCCACAGAATGTTTTCCCAAACGTCTCGGGGATCATCAAGATGTGTTCTGGAAAAACTGAGAAAAGCTTTAATGTTCTTTTTGCTCAGCGTGGTTTTCGTCTTGGAGCTCTGCTCTGCAGGTCATTTTTGCCCAGTCTCCTTCTTATGGTGGAGGCATGAACACTGACCTTAACTGAGGCAAGTGAGGCCTGCAGTTCTTTGGATGTTGTTGTGGGGTCTTGTGACCTCTTGGATGAGTCATCGCTGCGCTCTTGGGGTAATTTCTGGATAATGGCTCTCACTGTGGTTCGCTGGAGTCCCAAAGCTTTAGAAATGGCTTTATAACCCTTTCCAGACTAATAGATCTCAATTACTTTCTTTTTCAATTGTTCCTGAATTGCTTTGGATCTCGGCATGATGTGTAGCTTTTAAGGATCTTTTGGTGTACTTCACTTTGTCAGGCAGGTCCTATGTAAGTGATGTCCTGATTGAGAAGAGGTGTGGCAATAATCAGGCCTGGGTGTGGCTAGAGACAGTGAACTCAGATGTGATAAACCATAGTTAAGTTTAACAAGAGGGGCAACCACTTTTTCACACAGGGCCAGGTAAGTTTGGATTTTTTTTCTCCCTTAATAATAAACACCTTCATTTAAAAACTGTGTTTTGTGCTTACTTGTGTTGTCTTTGACTAATATTTAAATTGGTTTGATGTTCCGAAATACGAATGTGACAAACATGCAAAAAATTTGAAAATCAGGAAGGGGGCAAACACTTTTTCACATCACTGTAGCTCTCTGTCTGTCTGGCTAACTGGCAGTCTAAGTATCTATCTGTCTAACTATGGATCTAGCTGTGTGGTTATTGATCTATATATCTATCAATCTATAGCTGACCGGCTCACATACCTACATCCATTCTGGAATTGTATTTGGTAACATTGTGTATGTCGCTCTCAAGAAGGGAGTCTCCTAAATGCTATAAATGTGTTTTTTTTGTGGTGTGTAGAACAAAGCATAGAAAAACCTTGAAGCTTGTTGGGAAATAGAATCTCATAAAAGCACTTTAACCGAATTATATAATACTGTTATAAAGCAACCTCACTGGGTAATGTAAAGATTGTAAAAATTTTGTAATTAAAAAGTGACTGAAGAATCTAAAGGGACGATTCTGTTGATAATTTACCCTTCATTTTAAAGCACTATTCATGATTATTATCCCTTACATGGATCATTTCCATGTCCCAAATTAAATTGGCAAATTAGTGAAGTTTTGTTTTTATTTAATATAACACCCCAAGTGAGCCTAGCATAAATTGTTTTAGGAATGTATTCACATAAAGTTGATTTTTATATTTAAAATCGTAATAGCTTTTTCTGCATTTAACTACAGTCTGTCAGTTCAGATTTGGAATATGGCACATCCCGTCTGTATACTTATGCTCTGCCTGCCAGGTTGCTGATGACCAGAGTTATTCTGATGAGAAAAGGCTTTTTGATAATCCTAAATAAAATTATTCAGCAGTTATAGCTAACCACAGCTGATGCCCGCACAACATTACCGTGCCGAAAGTCTTGACGGTTGCAAATATAAGCATTGAAATTGAGAAGCATCTTGAATTACAAAGGCCTGACAGACCAACAATTGCACTGTTTAAAATGTGCTAGGGTAAAAGAAAATGATTTTTCTTTCTTCGATTATCCAATCAGATTATGATAAATGGATACCAAATACTTTACAAGATGAAACAATGACTTTGCCTTTTCCAGCATGATACAGCTCTAGAATTCAACCATTGGTTAAATAAATCTTACATTCAAATAATGAATTATGTGGGTCCATATTACATTTAGGGTGGCACAGTGGCACAATGGTTTGAGTTGTCACTTCACAGCTACAGAGACCTGGGTTTTGCAGTCTGTGTAAATTATGCATGCTCTCCCCATGTCTGTGTGGGTTTCCTTTGGTACTTTGCTTTCCTCCCGCATACCAAAGACACACCTTAGGTCAACTGGTGCCTCGAAAGTGTCCCAGTGTGACTGAGTGAGAATGTCAAGCATATATATCATTGTAAGGACCAATTGCTCCCACAAGGGTACAACGTTTTGACATTCATCATATCCAGAATGACTTACAATTAACATTACAAGGTGCAGTCCAAGCAGCTGAGGTTTAAGGGCCTTATTCAAGAAACCAACAGTGTTCTGGGATTTGAACCCTAAACCTTCTGATCAATAGTCCAGTGTTGCAATCCCTGGATAAAGGGGGCTGTACTGAACCAGTGCACAAAAGAAGTTTGGAAAGGACATAAAATTGTTTTCCGCGTTAAAGTGTTACATCCAAGCCATATGGATAGTCTTTGCGTACCTAGGCTTCCAGGTGAATGTGAAAATGTGTGCTGACACTGTCCTTACCTGGAACCATTCACCTGTCAGGGGACATGGTGCTTGGAATTTAAAATCCAATGGGAAGTGCTGAACACAGACAGAAAGGCGATACATACATAAACAGTAGTGGATTTGCCATTCAGGAGCAATTTTAAACTCTCGTTGTTGGCTGCCTCAGAGGACAAAAGTACTGACAGGATAAAGTTGTACTAGCATTCCCATAGCAAACACTTATATAATAGTGTGTTAAACCAGCCTGCGTTAAGACTTAAGTCAAATAGCTTGTAAGTATCTACACTATTTTATGAACATAGTTAAGTGGCATTTTAAACGTTACAACGTTTATTATTAACGCCTACAGTTTCTATATTTACATTCGGTTCGTCTTTCGTGCATCGATTCACACCGGTACAGAACTGGACGCGTATTGAGTGAGTTTCAAGAAGAGTCGATTCCGTAATTCAAAGCGCTAATAACTAGGAGTCAATGCCTGTGTGAGTCGATTCTTCATACAGAAACTGAATCGCATCATGGTATAAACAGCGCGGAAGGAAAGCCGACACACACATTTAAAAAAATCGTGGTTTTGGCATTCAGGAGCAAATCCTATCTCATGTATGATACATTTTGTGCTGAACAACACGGCTTTAACTCAGCAAGATTTACTCTACTGATAGAGCACGTATACACAGTGGTGCTTGAAAGTTTGTGAACCCTTTAGAACATAGTATATTTCTGCATAAATATGACCTAACACATAATCAGATTTTCACACAAGTCATAAAGGAAGAAAAAGAGAACCCAGTTAAACAAATGAGACAGAATATTATACTTGGTCATTTATTTATTGAGGTTCTTAAGCTGGAATGCAGTGTTTTCCTTTCTCCAAACATAATGCTATTCTTTTAACCCAAAAAGTTCTGTTTTGGTCTCATCCGTCCACAAAACATTCTTCCAATAGCCTTCTGGCTTGTCCACGTAATCTTTAGCAAATTTCAGATGGGCAGCAATGTTCGTTTTGGAGAGCAGTGGCTTTCTCCTTGCAACCCTGCCATGCACACCATTGTTGTTCAGTGTTCTTTTGATGGTGGACTCATGAACAATAACATTAGCCAATGTGAGAGAGGCCTTCAGTTACTTAGAAGTTACCCTGGTGTCCTTTGTGACCTCGCCAACTATTACACCCTTTGCCCTTGGAGTGATCTTTGTTGGTCGACCACTCCTGAGGAGGGTAACAATGGTCTTGAATTTCCTCCATTTGTCCAATCTGTCTGACTGTGGATTGGTGGAGTCCAAAGTGTTTAGAGATGGTTTTGTAACCTTTTCCAGCCTGATGAGCATCAACAACTCTTTTTCTGAGGTCCTCAGAAATTTTCTTTCTTCATACAGTGATACACTTCCACAAACGTGTTGAGAAGAGCAGACTTTGATAGATCGCTGTTCTTTAAATAAAACAGGGTGCCCACTCACACCTGATTGTCATCCCATTGATTGAAAACACCTGACTCTAATTTCACCTTCAAATTATCTGTTAATCCTAGAGGTTCACATACTTTTGCCAGTCACTAATATGTAATATTGGATCATTTTCCTCAATAAATAAATGACCAAGTATAATATTAATCTACTTTATAATATCTTTATCTACTTTAAGGACTTGTATGAAAATCTGAT
Source organism: Ancistrus triradiatus (assembly GCA_025084515.1). Lineage (NCBI taxonomy): Eukaryota > Metazoa > Chordata > Actinopteri > Siluriformes > Loricariidae > Ancistrus > Ancistrus triradiatus. Next base: position 16,034 of record JAJAGP010004419.1, on the reverse strand, counting down.
GATGTTTTAGGTCATATGTATGCAGAAATATAGAAAAATCCAAACGGTTCACAAACTTTCAAGCACCACTGTATGTTCCTTGTATTTGTGGGTTTTGGCACAGGGAAAGGAGTCTGGATAAAAAAAAAAACAATAATAATAAACCACAATAATAATCAAAGAACAACACAAACACACTGAAAAAGAAGCAATCCAGCTTGAAGTTCTTTTTTATTATTATTATTATTATTTACAGTCATTTTTCCTTCTATGGTTTCACAGCAGGCAGTGACCTCAGCAGGGGAGATGACAGAATCCCTGTAGTCGCATTACTTCAAGCTGATTTCACACAACACTGTGCCATTCCGGCTTTCGTTCGGTGGAAAATGTCACTTTGTTGCTGGTGTTGTTCCCCCCTCAGTGACATCTGCAGATTACAGCTTGCATCCACGAGCTTTTTCAAAATGTAACTGTAATTAATATCCCATTTAGCGAGAACAAAAACTAGCTTGTCAAACACTCCATAATAAATTAGGACCTGACATTTCCTGGTTAATCCAACGCATACCGAGTAAAGGTTCATCATCTGCAGCTGCGAGTCCAGAGGGGAAAATCATTATCCATATTCCCAAAGGGACAGAGAGATTGGACAGCACAGGTCACTCCGTTGCGCTCTTCTTCTTAATGGAGTCATGTTATTGGTTCAGCCAAGTGTGCACGGCTATGCAACAAGTCAAGTGGCGTGTGCCTGGAGATAATTGGCACGGCTGCTGGCTCAAAACGATGCACGAGCAGAAATCCCATGCTGAGTGCCTTTGGCCTGCCTTTCTGGGGTTTACTGTTTCGTAACAATAAGGCCAGGAACTTTCACACAGGAGGAGGTCTGAGAGGATTAAATTGGCTGGGAAAAATAAGGAACCAAGAAAAAGAAACAAACGGACGTTAAAGCTATATACAATACTGTGCAAAGTCTTAGACCACCATTGGATTTGTTGTTTTAGTGTTTTAGCAATGGCATGATGACCACATGTAACAGATTGTCGATGACTGGACCCAAAAATGACAAACTTGGATTCATCACACCATAGTACTCTTTTCCACTCTTCATTCCAGTCTTTGTGAGCTTTAGCATATCTTAGCCTTTTACCCTGTTCTCCTTCCAAAAGGTTTCTTGGCTGCTACCCTTGCAAAAATACCAAAAATTTCTGATCAACCTCTTTAAGACTGTACAAGGGTCAACTCAGCATCCAGATGAAGCTGCCAGACGCTGCTATTGCTGAAGTGTAAAGGGAGGTCATACGAAATACTTGCCACTGTAGCCCACTGAAACTGTTTTATTGTGCTTTCTATTGTCTGGCATATATATATATATATATATATATATATATATATATATATATATATATATATATATATATATATATATATATATGTGTGTGTGTGTGTATGTATGTGAGAGTGTACCAACCACACAGCCTCTGGGAGGGGGTTTATTGGTATAAAAAGAGTGCATGATATTTCTTTCAGTCTCTTTAATCATAGGTTACTACACTGTCATCAACAGCAGAGATTTCAGGTGCTCACAGGATGGAGAAAATGTACTTGCTCTTCCTCACTCTTCAGTTATCCATAATACAGTTATTTTCTAACAGTATCTCATACTCTTATTTGCTTAATGCAGAGAGCTAATACATAATTTACATTCATATCACTGCTTCCTGTCCTGAAATTTGATTCTTATTTGAAGGTCACAGCTTAAAATAAATATGAACAATACAATGTCGATCCATGTTATGGCTCACAGCCAGGCAAATTACTACCATTGCTGTTTTCTGTTGGATTGATCCTTTTTTTTTTACCCTCACCAGTAAAAGCAAACTGGAATTGAAATATTTACATATCTATTGTAAATCCCACATTCACAATTACTACACTCATTGACAACAACAAAAAATGCACCAAGACAGAAATGAGACCCACAAGAAACCTGGACTTCTACGGACTGGAACCATATTGTCTTTAGCAACAAATCCAGGTTCTGTTTGAGATCTGAGTATGGAGGCCTTGTGTTACCACTTCAATCTTGCCTTTGCTGTGGAGCGGCACACTGCCCCAACTGCTCATGTGATAATCTGGGGAGCCACCGAATATGACATTCGGTCAACCCTAGTAGTGATACAAGGGACACTAATAACTCAGCAATATGTGCAGGAAAAATCTATGGCCATGGCCGGGAATCCAACTGGCATTTTTCAGCAAGATAATGCTCACCTACACACAGCAAGGGTTTACCAGGAATGTCTCTGCCAGATTGCAACACTTCCTTGGCCTGTCTGGTCACCAGATTTATTGCCAATAGAGCATTTATGGGATCAGCTGGGACACCAGCTTAGGCAATCTACAAGCGTGAAGGATCTACAGGCCCGGCTGTGACATCTGTGGGCAAATGTGCCACAAGATACCATATATAACCTGTATGCCTGTAATGTCCAACCGTAACTCATCTGGTATCCAGGCTAGAGGTGGCCCAACAGGGTACTAGAGCCTCCTTTCAATTGTACAGTTTTCCCAAATAAACTTATCCTTTTTGCTCTACTATTGTCAACACTTACATACAGTGGTGCTTGAAAATTTGTGAACCCTTTAGAATTTTCTATATATCTGCATAAATATGACCTAACACATCATCAGATTTTCACACAAGTCCTAAAAGTAGATAAAGAGAACCCAGTTAAACAAAAGAGACAAAAATATTATACATTTATTTATTGGGGAAAATGATCCAATATTACATATTAATGAGTGGCAAAAGTATATGAACCTTTGCTTTCAGTATCTGACAGATGTCCTGACATTTTCCTTTAGATTTCTCTAATATAATTCAGAATTCATTGTTCTATCAATGATGGCAAGCCGTCCTGGCCCAGATGCAGCAAAACAGGACCAAAAGGGATAAGGTTCTTATGCTGGAATGCTGTGTTTTCCTTTCTCCAAACGTAACACATTTCCTTTAAACAAAAAAGTTTTATTTTGCTATCATCCGTCCACAAAACATTCTTCCAATAGACTTCTGGCTTGTCCACGTGATCTTTAGCAAACTTCAGACAAGGAGCAATGTTCTTTTTGGAGAGCAGTGGCTTTCTCCTTGCAACCCTGCCATGCACACCATTGTTGTCCAGTGTTCTTCTGATGGTGGACTCATGAACATTAACATTAGCCACTGTGAGAGAGGCCTTCAGTTGCTTAGAAGTTACCCTGGGGTCCTTTGTGAGCTCCCCAACTATTGCACGCCTTGCTCTTGGAGTGATCTTTGTTGATCGACCACTCCTGAGGAGGGTAACAATGGTCTTGAATTTCCTCCATTTGTACACAATCTGTCTGACTGTGGATTGGTGGAGTCCAAACTCTTTAGAGATGGTTTTGTAACCTTTTCCAGCCTGATGAGCATCAATAACTTTTTTTCTGAGGTCCTCAGAAATCTCCTTTGTTCGTGCCATGATACACTTCCACAAATGTGTTGTGAAGAACAGACTTTGATAGATCCCAGTTCTTTAAATAAAACAGGGTGCCCACTCACACCTGATTGTCATCCCATTGATTGAAAACACCTGACTCTAATTTCACCTTCAAATTAACTGCTAATCTTAGGGGTTCACATACTTTTGCCACTCACTAATATGTAACATTGGATCATTTTCCTCAATAAATAAATGACCAAGTTATAATATTTTTGTCTCATTTGTTTATCTACTTTTAAGACTTGTGTGAAAATCTGATGATGTTTTAGGTCATATTTATTCAGAAATATAGAAAATTCTAAAGGTTTCACAAACTTTCAAGCACCACTGTATATCATTACATTCACACATAAAAAGTTTCATTTGATTCCAATGACTCGTTCTTATTAGGTATTACTTTTTTAGTCAAATGAGTATATTTGCACGGCCTTTAACTGTTTGCTCTTGCTCTGCTCTTGTACATGGTCCTGCCATGTTTTAGCTCTTTTTAACCTCTTTTATTGTTAGCTTTTAGCTTCATCTTCAGTGTTGTGACACAGTCCTCCAGTAGATCTGTCCTTCGAAAAAAAAATTGTTCATGTCTCTCATGCATTGATGAGTCTTGGGCACCAACACCCTGTCAATGGTTCATGGTTTGTCCCTGCAGGGAAGTAATAACCACTGAAGCTTTGTTCATTAGGAAATTCTCCAGTCACCTGGCCATAACGGTTTGTCCCTTGTTAAACATTTTACTCACACTTACCATGCAACATGTCCCATTAGCGTGTTTTGTTGCAATGAGATAATCATTGGTATTTGTTATTCTTCGGTGCATGGTTTTAATGATTTGCCTGATATTTTTACACACAGTATATACAGCAGCAGTACTCTCCCTCCAGCAGTGTATCAGGTCTCCAAGTGTTGATTTTGCTGGAGTCCACTAAAAAGCGAATTTACAGGGCTGCACTGTTGTGCCATCTCCTACAAAAACATTAAGTGTATGAGTCAGAATAGATGTATCTGGTTTATATTTCGATAAAAATCCCATTATCCAAAGAGCTGTTCGAGAAAAGGAGGGCAGCAGAAGACGGCCCCAAGGTGCAATTTTTCCCATCAACCATTTCGTTGACTCAGGCCACTGGCTTCACTTCACTTCTCTGTGTAATTTTCACAATGGTGCCTCGGCATATGTCTCTTCACCTCACTGACTATTAGCTTTATTGAATCTCTCATGATCCCTGTGAAATTTGTCTGCCTGAACTGTAGCTGCTCACCTGCAGTTAGCAGACACAGGGTCGGGATGAGACAGAATATTTAAGTCTTAGCTGTTTGTATAACAATGTAGGTATAAATGGGTCTAAACGTTTTAGGACTTTCTAGGACTGGTAATCAATACATGAATTTTTCATGCTTATATGTACAGAAAAAACTGTTTTGTGATAGGTCGTAAGAGGTGTATATGCATATAACAAAATCCAGCATTAATAAATTAATGAATAAATGTACTTCTTAGGCATAAACTGCACTATTACCATTACAGTTTTGTGAATGAAAGTACAAGTACGCAAATTTTAATGACCGTCTAATGAACATCATTTTGCGTTAATGCCCAAGGTCTAGAGAAATACAATAGGAAATAAAAATCTGTTTTACAGTGGGGCAAAAAATATTTAGTCAGACACTGATTGTGCAAGTTCTCCTACTTAGAAATATGAGAGAGGTCTGTCATGTTCATCATAGGTACACTTCAACTATGAGAGACAAAATGAGAAAAAAAAAATCCAGGAAATCACATTGTAGGGTTTTTAAAGAATTTAATTGTAAATCATGGTGGAAAATAAGTATTTGGTCAATAACAAAAGTTCAACTCAATACTTTGTAACATAACCTTTGTTGGCAATGACAGAGATTAAACGTTTCCTGTAAGTCTTCACCAGGTTTGCACACACTGTAGCTGGTATTTTGGCCCATTCCTCCATGCAGATCTCCTCTAGAGCAGTGATGTTTGGGGGCTGTCGCTGGGCAACACGGACTTTCAACTCCCTCCACAAATTTTCTAATGGGGTTGAGGTTACTGATGGTAGCCTTTGTTACTTTGGTCCCAACTCTCTGCAGGTCATTCATCAAGTCCCTCCATGTAGTTCTGGGATTTTTGCTCACCATTCTCATGATCATTTTGACCTCACGGGATGAGATCTTGTGATCATTATCAATGGTCTTGTATGTCTTCCATTTTCTTACAATTGCTCCCACAGTTGATTTATTCACACCAACCTGCTTGCCTATTGTAGATTCACTCTTCCCAGCCTGGTGCAGGTCTACAATTTTCTTCCTGGTGTCCTTCAACAGCTCTTTGGTCTTGGCCGTGGTTGAGTTTGGAGTCTGACTGTTTGAGGCTGTGGACAGGTGTCTTTTATACAGATAACGAGGTCAAACAGGTGTCAAACAGTGGAGGACAGAAAAGCTTCTTAAAGAAGAACTTACAGGTCTGTGAGAGCCAGAAATCTTGCTTATTTGTGGATGACCAAATACTTATTTTCCACCATGATTTACAATTAAATTCTTTAAAAATCCTACAATGTCTCTCATAGTTGAAGTGTACTTATGATTAAACTTACAGAACTGTCTCATCTTTCTAAGTAGGAGAACTTGCACAATCAGTGTCTGACTAAATACTTTTTCCCCCCACTGTATATACATCTTATTCATGTCAGAATGGCAGAAAACTAGTATGAGCAACACTTGCTCACAGAAAGGGGAATTGCAGTCTTGAAAAACAGAAAAGACAGAAAACAGGAAACATCCCTTTTGTTTTTAGTGAGTGTTTCAAGTTTTATAAAAGATCCAAAGATAATATTGACTGTATCGTACAGTACAATAATGTAATAACGTTTCATACAGCAACAGCAAGAAGCTAATAGAAAAGAGAATACAATGGAAAACAGACAGCATGAATGTGTCTTTCTACATTTAAAAAAAAAGAGGCCAGAAACATGTTTAATTCACCTTCCACCTGCTGAAGCACATTTATACACACTAATCTGATCATTTCTGAATTCACCGTTTTATAACGTGAAAACTACATTATTTAGGTGATTTCGATCCTAGGCAATACCTTGCAACTTTTTTGACAAGTGAGGGCAGAGCAGAAACAAAGTGAGTCACCAGTCTGAGGTCAGGTACACGTGTAGCCGAACAGTCTGGCAGATGCTCAGAATTTGAAAAGCTGAAATGTGGGCTGAGAAACGGAGGCATGGCCGCACTAGGAATAGAACTAGACAGCTTGACGTACAACTCAGAAGACTGATAATGTAAGGAACATTTATCACAATTTAGCCTAAATATGCATGCTTATACACTGCCTTAAAGGATTGCTATTCATTAATTCATAAGTAAATAATCCCAATTACATTGATCAAATATAGATTTTACTTGTTTCATGAAGCCGTTTCTGTTCTTTCCTGGTTTTATTTAGTCTACAGTCATTATTTTATCCTACTTTACAACATATTGGGCAATTCATTCTTCTTAAGTAAACCTAATAAAGTGAATGAAGAGACTAAGGCCATTTCCTGGCAAAGGCAGGATTGAAGCGCTCCCAAACAGAACCTGGATTTGTCAATAAAGACAATACAGTCTCAATGGCTGCTCTTGCTTGTTGGCAGATAAAACAATCTTACCTACTGGTTGCCTGTCTAGGTCATCCAGAGCCTGTTTGCCATGTGTAACCACTGTTCCCAACACCTCCTAATACCTAAGTTAGAATGGCCTAGATGGTGGGCAATTCCATCTAGGCGGATGGTGGGCAAAAGAAATGACCATCCTGCCTAGCTCAATCCAATGGTGCTCCACCTCTGAAAGTCTGAGCAAAATGTCTTCGATCAAAATGTCTACGACCTCTTGGTGAGAGATCATAGACATTTTGATCGAAGACATTTTGCTCAGACTTTGAGACAACACAAGTAAACACAAAAAAATCCAAACCTACATGGGCCTGTGTGAAAAAGTGATTGCCCCCCTTGTTAAAACAGAACTTAACTATGGTTTATCACACCTGAGGTCACTGTATCTAGTCACACCCAGGCCTGATTATTGCCACACCTGTTCTCAATCAGGACATCACTTAAATAGGACCTGCCTGACAAAGGGAAGCACACCAAAAGATCCTTAAAAACTACACATCATGCTGAGATCCAAAGCAATTCAGGAACAATTGAGAAAGAAAATAATTGAGATCTATCAGTCTGGAAAATTATTATAAAGCCATTTCTAAAACTTTGGGACTCCAGCGAACCACAGTGAGAGCCATTATCCACAAATGGTGAAGTCATGGAACAGTGGTGAACCTTCCCAGGAGTGGCCGGTTGACAAAAATTACCCCAAGAGTGCAGCGACGACTCATCCAAGAGGTCACAAAAGACCCCACAACAACATCCAAAGAACTGCAGGCCTCACTTGCCTCAGTTAAGGTCAGTGTTCATGCCTCCACCATAAGAAAGAGACTGGGCAAAACTGGCCTGCATGACAGAGTTCCAAGACGAAAACCACTGATGAGAAAAAAAAAAGCATTAAAGCTCGTTTCAATTTTTCCAGAACACATCTTGATGATCGCCAAGATTTTTGGGAAAACATTCTGTGGACTGATGAGACAAAAGTCTTTGGAAGGTGTGTGTCCCAATACATCTGGCGTAAAAGTAACAGCATTTCAGAAAAAGAACATTATAGCAACAGTAAAATATGGTGGTGGTAGTGTGATGGTCTGGGGCTGTTTTGCCGCTTCAGGACCTGGAAGACTTGCTGTGATAAATAGAACTATGAATTCTGCTGTCTACCAAAAAATCCTGAAGGAGAATCCTGAAGGAGAATCTGTTTGTGACCTCAAACTGAAACGAACTTGGGTTCTGCAGCAGGACAATGATCCAAAACACACCAGCAAGTCTTTGACTAATATTTAAATTGGTTTGATGTTCCGAAACACTTAACTGTGACAAAAATGCAAAAAAAATAGGAAATCAGAAAGGGGGCAAACACTTTTTCACACTATTTATAAGCTGCATCACAACACTTCAATGCAATTGTAAGAATGACAGCCTATGCAAAATATCATTTGACTAAGCACTTTTATAAAAAACAGTATATGCAAGCCATTATCTTGTGTGCCATGGGGAAAAAGTATGTTAGTCTGTTTGTCATGGAATCTGCTGCATAGAAATGAGCAGAACATTTTAGGAAGTGTCGAAATTCATTAAGATGATTTCATGTTGTTTATGCCACATTCTGACCCTACCATCCAAATGTCACAGCAGAAATCGAGACTCATCAGCCTAGGCAACGTTTTTCCAATCTTCGATTGTCTAGGTTGGTGAGTCCAAGTGAATTGTAGCCTCAGTTGCCTGTTCTTAGCTGACAGGAAGGGTGACCTGGTGTGGTCTTCTGCTGGTCATCTGCTTCAAGGTTTGATGTATTGTGCATTTCGAGATGCTCTTTTGCATACCTTGGTTGTAACAAGTGGTTATTTGAGTTACTGTCACCAGATCAAACCAGTCTGGCCATTATCCCCTGATCTCTGGCATGAACTATTCAGACTATTCTCTGTAAACCCTAGAAATGGCAGTTTCCGAAATACTCAGACCAGCCTATCTAGCACCAATAACACGCCACGGTTAAAGTCCTTAAAAAAAAACTTTCTTCCCCATTCTGACACTCTGATGCTTGACCATGTCTGCATGACTAAATGCACCTAGTAGATTCCATGTGATATATCTATTAGAAATGTGGGGTGTCACGATGTCTCAGAGTTTAGCACCGCCACTTCATAGCAAGAAGGTCCTGGATTCAATCCCAAGGTAGAGCGGTCTGGGCCTTTTCTGTGTGGTGTCTACAGTGGTGTGAAAAAGTGTTTGCCCCTTCCTGATTTCCTATTTTTTTGCATGTTTGTCACACTTTAGTGTTTCGGAACATCAATCCAATTTAAATATTAGTTAAAAACAACACAAGTAAACTCAAAATGGAGTTTTAAATGGAGGAGAAAAGGAGAAAAAAATCCAAATCTACAAGACCCTGTGTGAAAAAGTGATTGTCCCTAAACCTTATAACTGGTTGGGCCTTAGCAGCAACAACTGCAACCAAGCATTTGCGATAACTTGGAATGAGTCTTTTACAGCGTTGTGGAGGAATTTTGGCCACTCAACTTTGCAGAATTGTTGTAATTCAGCATGAATGGCCTTTTTAATGTCATGCCACAGCATCTCAATAGGATTCAGGTCAGGATTTTGACTAGACCACTCAAAAGTCTTTATTTTGTTTTTCTTCAGCCATTCAGAGGTGGACTTGCTGGTGTGTTTTGGATCATTGTCCTGCTGCAGAACCCAAGTTTGTTTCAGCTTGAGGTCACGAACAGATGGCCGGACATTCTCCTTCAGGATTTTTTGGCAGACAGCAGAATTCATAGTTCCATTTATCACAGCAAGTCCTCCAGGTCCTGAAGCAGCAAAACAGCCCCAGACCATCACACTACCCCTACCATATTTTACTGTTGCTGTAATGTTCTTTTTCTGAAATGCTGGGTTACTTTTAAGCCAGATGTAATGGGACACACACCTTCCAAAGAGTTCAACTTTTGTCAAGATCATCAAGATGAGTTCTGGAAAAATTGAGACGAGCCTTGATGTTCTTTTTGCTCAGCAGTGGTTTTTGCCAAGTCTATTTCTTATAGTGGAGGCATGAACACTGACCTTAAGTGAGGCACGTGAGGCCTGCAGTTCTTTGGATGTTGTTGTGGGGTTTTTTGTGTCCTCTTGAATGAGTCGCCGCTGCGCTCTTGGGGTAATTTTGGTTGGCCGGATTAGACAAACACTTTGTCACACCACTGTACAAGTGACCGCGTGGGTTTACTCTCCTTGTGCCATCGTGGGTTTACTCTGGGTGCTCCGGTTTCTTTCTACAGTCTAAAAACGTGCATGTTAGGTTAATTGATTATGCTAAATTGGCATTGACTTGAGTGTATATATATTACTAGTCTTCAAATAACCTTGTGTGTCTCGCTGAAATGGCCACTGATGCTGGTAGGGATGTTAAATAAAACCAAATAAACAAACAATTGTTTGTGAAAATCCCAGCAGATCAGCAGTTTCTAAAATATCCCAGAGTTTCTGAAATACACTACACTTGCCAGAAGTACCATAATGTAATTTAAGAACTCTAATTTGTTTGACTGGGATTGTGAGTGTGTGGAGGTCTGTGTGTTTTAAATAATCGATGATATGGTATAAACAAGCTGCCCTTGTAAAAGAGAAACATTAGTCCGTAATTACTTTCAGAAATGATGGCCAAAGTTCAGAAAGTTTAAACAAGTGCTCTGGCCAAAACCATCACAGTCTACAATGAATCTGGCTTTTAGGAAGATTGCCCCAGGAAAAGACTCTCTTGTTCTAATTCTGCTGCAGATGGAAAGCGTATGAGTCATTAGCCTAAGAAATCAACAGTTAATACAACACAGACTACAGCTGGAATAAATGGAGCTCTTGCGGTAAACACATCTCAAAATCAAACTGTTGATTTGTTTTTGTTTGCATTAAAATGAAGAAAATGCATTAAAAGCAGGTGTGGCCAAACTTTTGATTGATGCCTTCATATGGAGGATTTTCTCATCTTTCTGGGGTATTCTAGCAGTACATTTGTATTTCAGTGGTTTCTTGTTTTGGTTGCATCTCCCAAAAATGTAAAAATAACTCAAACTCTTTGCAAACAGGAAGCAAATGTTCCCAGACAGCAGCAAATCAGAAGCGTCGTGGCATGGGATTTCATCATGTTCCATACCACAGTAAGGTGTCATCGGAGCATGAAATAACAACTCGTGTCTCTGCAGACACAAGGCCTATCCAAAACAGCCCAGATTTTAATAATTAATCCGATCAACATCTGTTTGCTTCAATGGTTGACGTCTTGATCAGAAGTCACCAAAAAAGTCTACCAAATATAGCCAACAACATCCGTTCTATCTATCTATTTTTATTATTACATGGGAAAACAGAACATTTCAATCTGCCCTCAAACAGAAACCTCAGACTATTCAAAATAAAACTTGTTCACTGATTAGATACTGAACGAGAAGAGCAATGTAACTTTTTACCTGTTAGCCAATGTGAGTGCAGATTTTATTTAGGCATGGAGAGAAAGGACTGATTTATTCTGTGGGCTCTGGTAGCCTAGTGGTTAAGTTACTGGACTCTGGACCAGAAGGTCCAGGGTTCAAATCCCACCTCTGCCAAGCTACCACTGTTGGGTCCTTGAGCAAGACCCTTAACCCACAATTGCTTGAACTGTAAGACTGTATCAATTGTAAGTCACTCTGGATAAGGGCGTCTGCTAAGTGCTGTAAATGTATTCTGCTTGAATTGATTGCCGATATTCAATAACGGTTCAAAGTTTGTTCAGTGGTGCTTGAAAGTTTGTTACCCCATTCAGAATTTTCTATATTTCCACATAAATATGACCTAAAACATCATCAGATTTTCACACAAGTCCTAAAAGTGGATAAAGAGAACCCAGTTAAACAAATGAGACAAAAATATTACACTTGCAGTCTACAATGAATCTTTCAATAACTGCAACTAAACATTTCCTGTAGCTGTTGATCAGTCCTGCACACTGGCTTGGAGGAATTTTAGCCCATTCCTCCGTACAGAACAGCTTCAGCTCTGGGATGTTGGTGGGTTTCATCCTAAATTTCTCCAAGCCGGTGTGCAGGACTAATCAACAGTTACAGGAAACATTTAGTTGCAGTTATTGCTGCACAGGGGGGTCACACCAGTATATATACGCCAGTAAGGGCTATGCAAACTAGTCCACTATCCACTTTATCAGTCTGTTAACCACATCTAAGTGACACCCTCAAGCCCCGAGTGATTAGATCAAATTTATCCTGCGTGCAAAGCTTGCATTAAGGTTGGCATCCCAAATGTGAGAGCCATCCCAACTGTCTTAGTGTGTGCTGATTACTAGTCTACAATTCTAACACACTCTGGATGCATGATGGCACAGGTGGTAGGGTTCAGGCATGGTCTTCTTGCTTCCATCTAAACCACACTTTGGACTGACTGCTTTAAATATCCCCTAGGTGTTACTGTGTGTGTAAATGGGTAAGTGCCTGCAATGTGGCTATCATGGGAATTGAAGTCGAACTGCATTTCATTGTATTTCCGCTACAAATTGATGAGACGAAGCTTATCTACGTGACCATACTCGATAGTAAGTCATAGAGGGTTTGCCCAGCATGAACGTAAATGATGGAGTAGTTTCGTTTAGATAAGCGTTATCCCATACATCAGCTCGTATTGAATAGACAAACGATTTTGCTTCTAATGGACAGTCTGGAGCGCTCTTTATATTGAGACAACTGAGTTTGAACTACTCTTTCTATGACTTTATTGAAACTAGGCTGATTGACAGCTCTTTATCTGTTGGACTCTTTACCTGTCATGGGTCCATCTGACCTAATGATTGCAATAACTGGCATGTTTCCACGGGGCTGTTCAGCACTGCTGACTGGATAAGCATCAACCAAGGGAACTACTTGTCAGGAATACCTTGTTTCAGGGGATGTTTGAGATGGAGGATGATTAAAAATGGATGAGAAGTGACATAATACATTTTTCTAGGCATATATCCATACCCATACTTTTATCAGGTGTCAGCCCATGTACTTGTACTCATAAAAGCCCCAGGTCGGGCCAATTGTACGTGTCATTCTGCCGAATGGCTGCCATTTGCTTGTTGTTACTCTTAAAATGAAGCTTCATTTTCTAGTTTTTCAACACTGAGTCTAACGAGTATTGTTCAGTCTCAGGCAACGTCAGTAATAGTGTGTCCTATTACTGTTACTCAGTCCTGTTTCTCTCTATATGAGTAACAGGACTGAGTTTTCAGCACAAAATTAACAAATGCAAATAATGTAATCACATGGCAACCATACTAATAGCATTAGGATATATGTGTATTTTTACAATAAACAAATAAAATAACATCTAAACATGGGGGAACTGTGGTAGCCTAGTGGTTAAGGTACTGGACTATGGACCAGAAGGTCCAGGGTTCAAATCCCACCTCCGCCAAGCTGCCACTGTTGGGTCCTTGAGCAAGGCCCTTAACCCACAATTGCTTGGATTGTAAGACTGTACCAACTGTAAGTCGCTCTGGATAAGGGCGTCTGCTAAATGCTGTAAATGTCAATGTAACTGTAAACATAATTTCGGTAAACGGATAAGTTGAGATTGACCTTCTCTGTCATAGTTAAATTATCATAAAATATACAGTCAAAAATATGAGAGAACTAACTTTTGGTCTTCCCATGGTCTTCAGAAGACCCAGAACATACAACTTTCTGTTAAACATGTGACTTGTGGTATGTTCCATAATTTTTAGAAGTGGGGATATGTTAGGGTAACAGGACTGAGTGAAAACCTGGGATCATGACTGTGATATGCATTTGAAATTTAGAGATTATGAATTTCCTATAAACAAATATATAATGCATCAATGGAATATGGAGTGACAAATGCTTCAAAAACATTCTGGAGGATTTTGTGTTTAGTTTTAATTGCTGTTTGAAATTAAAGTGGGCAAAAAAGTTTTTACTCAGCCACTGATTACTTGTTTGTCGGTGACTAAATACTTATTTTCCACCATAATTTACAATTAAATTCTTTAAAAATCCTACAGTGTGCCTTCCTGGATTCTTTTTCCTCATTTTGTCTCTCATAGTCGAAATGTACCTATGATGAAAATTTCAGACCTCTCTCATCTTTCTAAGTAGGAGAACCTGCACAATCAGTGGCTGACTAAATACTTTTTTGCCCCACTGTATATACCTTAAATTTGCAATTGCCTCAAGATACAAGACACTTTCCTTAATATGTATATCGATTAAAATATATAAAGCTATATTATATATAAAGATTGTTCCTGTTTGACCTTGTTACATGCCACTTCCTTTAAACCACACGCTTGCCTTAATAATTAAAATATGAATAATTTAATAATATTCTACATTAATTATGCACAGACCATTAAAAAAATTTCATTCAAATTCTGATCCTTTTCTCCATGTAATATGAGTAAGTAATGAAAGCTCACTATGAGTCGGAATGAAGTTTTATGATGTAACGGTGATGCAAGAGGAAGATTCAGATGTACTCAGATGTCTGGGCTTCCCTAGTGAATTTACTTGCCATTCACTTTCCAAATGAAAAAAGAAGCTACACCGTCATTTAAATCTGTTCTCTGCACAGCTTGTGTTGAGTTCAAGTTAAGTTTGTTTAGAAAGACAGCAAAATATGTCATTTGACCTGGAATGTGCCAAACACATGAAGGTAAAAATATTTCTTTAGTGATATGTACTAAATCTTCAATAAGCTCACACTGCCAAACAGCGCCAGAAGACTTGAAGTAGAAATGTACATGATTTACACAATAAACGCTCCATATGTCTCAGTGCAAGTGAATATTGATGAGTCCTAAATAATTACTTATATGGAGCCTGATAATTATAACTAGTCATATTACAATATACGCAGTGCATGCAATGAATAATTGCATGATAATTGCAACACAGCAACACAACAAACCTTACAGTGCAACACTGTAATAAATATGCAGTATATATTAAGTTGAACTAGCCTGTTCCAGACATTTACATATACAGCATTTAGCAGACACCCTTATCCAGAGCGACTTACAATTGGTACAATCTTACAATCCAAGCAATTGTGGGTTAAGGGCCTTGCTTAAGGACCCAACAGTGGCAGCTTGGCAGAGGTAGGATTTGAACCCTGGACCTTCTGGTCCAAAGTCCAGTACCTTACCCACTAGGCTACCACAGTCCACAGACCCCTAGAAAATCCACACTGTATAAAGCAGTGGGTGCATTAATGGAGTTGTATTGTACAGGTGATGCCTGAGTTCCATCATATTTTGAATGTAGCCTGAGCTGAGGAGTTCAATATAGTCTATATTGTATCATAAACACTTACATTAACCTACAGTGGTGCATGAAACGTTAGAATTTTCTATATTTCGCTTTCCTTTTAAGCCAAAATGTTCTATTTTGCTCTCATCTGTCCACAAAACATTCTTCCAATAGCCTTCTGGCTTGTCCATTTGATCTTTCGCAAACTGCAGATGAGCAGCAATGTTCTTTTTGGAGTGCAGTGGCTTTCTCCTTGCAACCCTGCCATGCACAGCATTGTTGTTCAGTGTTCTTCTCATGGTGGACTCATGAACATTAACATTAGCCACTGTGAGAGAGACCTTCAGTTGCTTAGAAGTTACCCTGGGGTCCTTTGTGACCTTGCCAACTATTACACGCCTTGCTCTTGGAGTGATCTTTGTTGGTCAACCACTCCTGGGGAGGGTAACAATGGTCTTGAATTTCCTCCATTTGTATACAATCTGTCTGACTGTGGATTGGTGGAGTCCAAACTCTTTAGAGATGGTTTTGTAACCTTTTCCAGCCTGATGAGCATCAACAACTCTTATTCTGAGGTCCTCAGAAATCTCCTT